>JAVQJS010090188.1:0-19983 GCA_036024795.1 Galaxias rostratus | reverse complement strand
CCCCCCCCCCCCCCCCCCCCCCCCCCCCCCCCCCCCCCCCCCCCCCGCCGGACACGAATTAAACAAGCAGCTGATGTGTGTGTGTGTTGAAGAGGTGGACAAAGACACTAGTAGGGTTAGTCCCATTACATATTCTGACAGACCCTGTTGCTTGCTGAACAACATTTGCCTTCTTGGACATGTTAAAGGAGACTGCATTGTTTTAACCTAAGTTGTGCATTGCCTATTATTAAAACGGTGAACCTAGTTGCACAGATGGAGAAGAGAAATGGGAAGCTTACGTTCCGTTTAAGATTGTAATTCATGTTGGGAGTGCATTTCTAACAAGCAACTCCTCACAGAGCAGCCTGAGAAAACCCTGCATATTTCTAAATGGCAGAGAATTCATAGACTTTTTCACCCTCGCCACATGGATTTCTCGAGATTGCCCTTCATGTGGATAGAGATCTGAGTGGTTGTCTTCAACCTCCCGCAACAGCACAAAAGGGAAAATGATTCCGTAGGGTTATAGTGAACAGTTATTTCAATTCAAACTGTAAAAAGGGCAAACATATTACAACGCCATTTCCTGCATTACCATCTCTCCTACTTCCCACACACTCATCTTTCTTAATGTCTTCATCTCTAATTCCTGCACTGAAAAGGGCATGAAAATAAAGTACAATGTATTACGTTTGAGAGGAAATTATTTTGCATATGTGCAATCAAAGAAGTTGGTCAGCTATGTGATTTTCAAACACGTATACCCATAGTTCTATTTTGTCTAAGAAAGAGTAGCTAAATCATTCTATTGGCCTTGCCTGCAGGTCAAAGCACTAATCAAAGGGACTCAACTAATTATTGCTGAATAAGGGTCTGTTGAGGGGGGAGCAGCATTCTTTCAATGCTTTGTTTCTTGAAACAAGACCAAACAAAAGTAAAATGTGCTCTCATCTTGATTTGGAAGTTACTTGCATGCATAGAAAGATAATTACCTTAACATTAAATACTAATCTAACTTTGATTGTAAGAGCTAATTGTACAATTTCTAAATTAAAGGTTCAGAGAACCAAGTGGCTTATCAATTACATGACTCAGAATTTAATCAGACTTAATAACAGTTTCTAAACAAGGAAGTGTTTACAGTCAATCTGTTTGTCCTACTGATTTCATTATGGTAATATTAGAACTTAATAATGTCTGCAGTATCAAGACCCATAAAGTGAGCTGAATGCCATAATCCTACGAGAAAATGTAGGCATTGTTCACGGATTGACGTTAATTGGGCACTTACAAAATGTGTGATATTTGTTGATTCTAAAAGATAATGGACATGGCTAAATGAATACGCTATTGCTAAAGCACAATACACTTAAAATATAGCCAAGATCTGTATGCATAACTATAATAAAGATAACGTAATTATAACAGTAATTAATGCATCTAAAACACAATCATTAACACTTGCCAGCGCCCTTATGGTCTTGTCTGCATTTGGAAAAGACATTGCCAACTCTTTGATGCTCCTCACAGTTGCATAAAGCACACTGAGAATTAAAAAATATCTATTACAGATTCAAGAAGGCTTGGATAGTGACGGAGATGTGCTTGGCAGATGGAATCGGTATTCCACCTCCATATTATATCACAAATATATTTTAGATTCTAACTGTTCTTGACGTGCCATAACCTTTATAATATGAAATTACAGGCTGGTTAAAAATATTAGAATTCACAAACGAGTCCCTAGAATGTTTTTTTCAATTATAATTTGCAAATGTATAAGTATAGTTTTGCATCTTTTGGCCGTACTACAAGTTCAATATGACAAGTCTGTTTTCTCATACATCCATGGAACTACATTTCACTCAATGGAAGCTTGCAATTGGAATTATTTGGTGGGATGTTAGGTATGGATGACTGATACCAGTTGTGCTTTCCCGATGCTCAAACAGACCCCATTTCGTAAAACCCTTTAGACGAGATCCCTTGTGAAGAAAAACCCAAAGTCTAACACGGTTCAGGTCACTGAAACGTAACTTGTTGGGTCAGAAGTTTGATAAGAAATACAATATTGATGAGGTGTTTACGAACACAGAACGTTCCAAGGAGCTGTAAGGGTGCCAAGGGGTTGCAATTATTTATTTAGACCGAATCAGCATCTTGCTGAATCAATAATTTAACTTCAATGAAGAAAATCTACAAAAAAAAATCTTAAACTACACAGGAACAGCTCTGTAAAAGTTAGTGTCAGTTGACCTAACCTCAAGCAACATTAGAAAAAGCACCCGAAGGCAGAGCTTAAGACAAGAGGCAATATGTGGCATGTCAACAAAACGATAGGCCCAATCTCTCAGAATACAAAACCAGATGGGAAGATCAACAGAATCTCCATTCTTTATCTCTTTCTCTTCTAAGTCTGTAACTTTAGCCCCCTTTTCCAAAGCACACAACGGTTTCGGTGTTGTCGCCTTTCCTCCCCCTACCCCTTACTTCAACAGCCGCGTGCTAATGGTGTGGCTTTGTGCAGTCTGCCAGGAAGTGCAGTCTCTGACACAGCGCATACATCATTGTGAGAGCTCTGACCTGCGTGGCACTAGCCTGCCGTTGCCTCTGCTGTGGAACAAGAGCTCGGCTTTGTGCACTGGCCATCCACGTTACACCTGAGAGGGCAGACAGAAGGGGGGGGGGGGGGATCCAGCCACCCTAGAAATGGGGCACTTTGAAGAGTGGCGTTGCATGACCAGCAGAGAAAGCGCTTGCCCATGAAGACCTTAAACAACAAGACTACTAGGATACTTGCAAAGGGGAGACGCTGAATGGTGGGTGGATGAAGCCACCTTATAGCTACTGTGTCGGTGGAAGTACCTTAGAGGTATTGAAAGCAAAAATAGGATGATCCATTTGACGTTTTCTATGTAACTGAAAGCTGCATGTCAAATGTTTAGATAGTTTGACGACTACAAACAGAATCCAGCAGTGACAGCTGAAGAATGAAGCTCAGACTGGAGAAAATCACAGCCATGCTGGGGAAACACACTGCTGCTGAGGCTAGCCTTGAGCAGGACAGTGGTCCACATTTGGAATATCGTCTCATTACATTATCCTTACCTATTTGGTCTAACAAACATGCTGAGTCATCAGATGTACAATGCATACAGAAAACATTCAGACTCAACAATCTTTTCACATCTTGAAACATAAAAGCCTTATTTCAGAATGGATTAAAAAATTTTTTTGTCTCATCAATCTACACACAATAATGACAAACAAAAAATAGCTTTATATACATTTCTGCATAATATGTTATAATAAAACAGCCTAAATATCACAATTTGGTTTTTGAATCCATTTCAGAACAAGGCTGTAAAAAAAAAAAAAAAAAGGCAAATGAAAGGTTCCGAATGCCATGTATGTATCGAGTCCAAAGATCAATAATTCAATTACATTACTTTACAAGCTCCCAGTGGTCTTCAAGCAGATATAAAATGACTGGCAAGTAAATGAAGGATAACACTGTTAGTAAATCAGATTTCATCCAACCTGCTTTGAGTCATTTAACTAAATCAAAGCATACCTCTATTATCTGGAAAGTTCACGCAATACAGTATATTGTAACTTGTGCTACTTCCAAAACCTAGACGTGAACGAAACCATTTTAACCAATACTTAAATCCAATTTTCCCAAACACTCAGTGAGGGTAAAGCTATTCTATATATACTAGCCACACAGACACGTGTGTCCAGATCATAAGAGTGGAAACTATCAAAATTCATAGCAATTATTCACATTTACATTGACAAGTTGTTGGATAGCGTTTTGTAAACCTCATTTATTCTCATTACAAAGAGCTGTGACATCCCATTTCCTTCAATATGGAGAAGGCTCTAAAAACAGGTTTTGTTTTTTAACATGTTGTGTTGTGCAGAATTGTCGTTATGCAAAAGAAAATAAACATTATCTGCAAATTCTAAATATTACACAAATATGTTTGTAAATGTAATCAAATTTTTGGGGGGCTTTTTTTTCATTATGTTGTCAAGACTAATGCTGGATCATTATTCATCAATATAAACAAAAATCCCTTTCAACATTCACAAGATTAATATGAAAGGTGATTCTACTAATTTGCACAAATAAAGAACAATCCATCCATCCATTATCAGAACCGCTTATCCTATGCAGGGTCACGGGGGAGCTGGAGCCTATCCCAGCTGACTTTGGGCGAGAGGCGGGGTACACCCTGGACAGATCGCCAATCCATCGCAGGGCTAACACATATACATACAACCACTCACACAGACATTCACACTTATGGACAATTTAGAGTCACCAATTAACCTGCATGTTTTTGGACTGTGGGAGGATGAATCTTCAAAAACAAATGAAGAATTGTTTGCCTTAGGAAATTTACTTTGATGGGGAAAAAGTATTAACTTTAAATTAACTATACTTTTACAAAATACAAGAAATGTTTTTGTGTATTCTACTATATGTATATTTGCTGGAATACTACTTTTTGAATACACTTTAAGACTACTATCTGCAATCATTTCACCTACCTGTTTTATTAATTAAACATAACTGATTGACAACTCTACCCAACTAGTCAAATCAATGCAAATACTAGCATCCCAAGTGAGTAAAAAAAATATTTGGGAGCAAAGTGTATTATGCCATTCTTTTGTTTTGCATGACAACTGGTGTGAAAAAACTAGCCATACACCAAGCTAACGCATTCAAGGCAAATTAAACACCCCAGGTTTAAATACTTAAGACACTCACAAAATAGACCAACAATTTAAACCCATTGTTTCAGTGGGGAGAAAAAAAATGCAATTGGGTGTTGTCATTCTCTAAGCTAAGATTGGTTGAGGTGAGATTCCATCTGAATTCTAAGGGGATTTGCAACTACCCAAAAATAGAACACATTGAATTCTTGGCTGTAATGTTTATATTCAAATGGATTAAGACACTTCCTCTCAGGTAGGTATGTGTACCCCTTCCATTTTTCATGAGATAGTGAATTGATTGAGAATAGACCTTTCAAAAAAAGGGGGAAGAGTGTCTATTTTGGAAGAAGGGTTCTTGTTCAATGTACAATAAATATAAAAATATAAAACCAACCCACCAAAATATGCTTTGTTTTTAAACATCCTGCAGATGCTATAGGCAAAAACGTTTTACCCCCGCCAAAAGAAACACACCATAGACCCTTCAGATTTTTTGTTTTAGGACTTAGCGATAGAAAAGATGAAGTATATATTGCAAATACTTGTTGAAAATGTGAGGGTTACCTTGTCGGAATCCACATTGCCCTTGGTAAACTCTGACCTCCAGAACTGCAGTGCCTGGTCCAATGTGAGGCCGATGCCCTTCAGGAACAGGCCGTACTGCATGCGCCCACCGTGGCGGAGGTGGTGGTTTTCTTTTAGGGACCGATGGAGTTGCCTCATGCACAGGGGGAAAGACTTCCCTGAGAGCTGAAGGAAGACGGAAAAGAGACGGGTCAGGATCATGAAGATATGTATCCTTGTTCCTTTAGACTTAAAACAACAGTTATAGCTGCACATGTTGCCCATCATAACCTTCATTAGCCAGCCTAAAGTGTTTTTTTTTATATATCCGAGGTCCCTTTAAAAAAAATACATTGTAACACCTTCGTTACACCAATAAATACATACCGAATCAATCTGTTCCAAAGAGATTTTCCCCACGTTCTTCTTGTAACTGTAATCCTGGCCCACATAGGCATGGCTAAAAAGTGAATAGAGCCAAAACAGGAGGAGACAAAACCAAATATTTCATTCTCTTGGTACAATGAGTAATCCTTATGTGACATGCCAAGAAACCTGTTTATAATATGCTGCTTTAGTCTTAAACCCCTAAAGTAAAGATAGCAAACGGACAGACATGGAAACCCAACTATTTTTTACTTTAAACATGAACGTTTTTCAAAATATACAATTGTATTTATTTGATCGGATCATGGAATAGTCAAATGTAACGACTACACTAATATTTGTGTAAGTTAATTCTGTAAGTCGTTCGCAGAGTAAAAGGAAAATAATATACGTGTGAATTGACAATACACTTACTTGCCAGTGATAGCATCCTCTACAACAATAGCCATAGGCTATAAAAACATCTGAGAAGCCATAAGGATTTACTTGGGCTCAATTGATTAGTTTAAATCTTGTTTTAATGGTTAAATAGTACTAGGAACTTAAACATTCCAAAACATGCTTTACAGTTCTAAGGAGACTTGCACACAGGGACTTGACTATTGTGACAGGGATAACAATATCCTAAAAGCCTTCTTTTGAAATATGTAAAGCCACATTCATGGTGCACGGCCATACAAAGACAGCCTTGGAAGATGACAAGACTGGACCCTTTTCTGGTAATCTATATTTGAACACATTCATTCTGCAAGGAAAGGCTATTCCCTTTATGACCCCCCAAAAATGAAACGGTGCACACTCAGTGGGTTTAGACGGCTTCATTTGGAGTAGCAGTGTCCAAAACCCCTGCTCTTTGAGACATCAGATAATTGGATTTAGGACATGAGTTCCTTTCAGGCACAAAAACTAGCTTCTGACATCTATTTATCAAGCACAAAGCGGCCCCCGTATTTAGGTCCTGTTACAGTGTCGCTGGAGATCAAACTTGTCTGCATCCGCAACCATCTGTGCTACTCTAACACCACATCCACATTGTGGTCTCATTCTCATTCAAAAACTAAAAGTGACACTGCTAACCGCTGGCACCACAGCCTTTGTCTATTCTCTTCATCCACTTCATAGAGATGGTGGGTGGATAAGGGCCCTGGACCTCCAGCATTCCCTATTGTTACGCTAGGACAGACACACACTTATAAAGTGTATTAAGTATACACACAAGCATAAGGCAAATATTGTTCCCTCAAACATACTGAAGTTAGTCCCTGGAGTAATTGTCTAATTAAGATGCAAAATGGAAATTTGGCTAATTAAAATTACGGACTATGTTGCCAGACAAATTATGTTAATCCAAAAAGCATCAGTATTCTGAGGAACCTTGGTTTTGCTTGTGTGCAGTGTCCTTTGGTCATGGGTAGGTGCTCTCTGTTCCTAGGACTAAAAACACAAAGCCCTCGCAGCAGGTT
This sequence comes from Galaxias rostratus, assembly GCA_036024795.1. Lineage (NCBI taxonomy): Eukaryota > Metazoa > Chordata > Actinopteri > Galaxiiformes > Galaxiidae > Galaxias > Galaxias rostratus. The sequence continues at coordinate 12,856 of JAVQJS010090188.1, read as the reverse complement.
GACACATTAGCTCGACTGTTTGCGTTCCATTATCACAGCGTATGGGGGGAGAGGGAACACAGTCTCCCGGGAAAACTGTTGTGAGATTTGCCTTTGCATGGAAAACGCACAAGGAGGATTCTAACACATTTGTGAAGCAAAGGGTGGCCAGAAATGCACCTGAGAAGTGACGCACCAAAAAGGCAGAAGTAAAAGCTCGCATTTTTTAAAGATAATACTTTTTGTCTGACACAACACATGCTTCATGTGTTAAATGCCTCTAGGAACCATTTAGAATCATCGTCCAAAACTCGGGTCATTGTATGCTTGGTCTGTTTTGTTGATGATCTTTGAATGCTACCATAATAACTATATAGTCAATATCAATGAAGTAAAGCTGAGACAGAGGAAGCAATAATGCTACTAATGACGCCAATTACCTGAGGTGGTTGAGCAGGGGTTGGAGTCTTTCATCAGACTGCACTGATGGTAAAGAGCGGGCAGTCAGCTACAAAGAAAGAAAGAAAAGAAGATGAAGACTCTGAATGAAACTTAAACATAGAGAGCCACTATCCTTCAATGAGAAAGTGCTTTACCTCATTTGCAAATACAAAACTAAACACAGCATTAAACTGGTTTTGGTATTGGTGAAAGCATTCAATTTTGAGCCCAAAAAGAAAACTTTTCTCTGTAAATATGAAACTATGCCGGACAGAGATCCATCAGTGAAGAAACCAGCATGACAGGGCATCTGTGAGGCTGGAACGTGGACAATGATCAAGGGATCTACTGGTGTGAGCTTGATCAAACCACTGAAGCAGAAACAAATTTGATACGGTGGCGAGATGACTATGCCCATTCCAGCCAATTGAACACTTGAGATCAGAAGGTGCATCTCTAGAAAGCAGCCCCCCCCTCCCCCCAGCATGATAAAAGGTTGTGGGTAGAAAGAGCCAGTATAACAAAAAATGGGTTGTTCTGACCTATGAGAACTGTCAACAGGAATAAAAATTGTCATTGTCATTTTTTTGTACCATTTAAATATATATATCAGCCATGAAAAATACTTATGAATGCCCCAAAACAACTCAACGACACACATCGGCTAAATAGATACATCAACCAATGTGCTCCTCTCGCTTAGTGACTTGTCTCCTTACGTTAAGCTCTGCAATCTAGCAGAAGGTCAGGTTCATCTTTACAATACCAGCTAATGAGTCTCCCTCCCCATGAGTCACTAGGTGTGCCATTACAGCGTTACCCAAAATACTGCTGACGCAATCCATAATTTCCCATCAAAACAGGAAGTCATGTTCAGTTTTGCCATTGCTTTCACTACACATCCGCAGTAGGCAATAGACAAAAATGATAAAAGATTGAAAAGCCGTTGTCAAATACTTTCTTTGAAATCAGAACTTCAATAAATTCCACTTTGACATGCTGCTAAGGTTAAGAGCCATGAAGAAATCGCCTATAAGTTCTGATTAAAAGGGCAGAGAAGAAAAATCTGGTCAGATGGAGAAGCAGCTTTCAATTTCACGCTCTTTAATGACCCACTTTCTGTGATGTCCCCTCATCCCCGTCTCTCTCACACACACGAGCATTGCCATGGCACACAAAGGGGAAGGATTGAGTTTGGAACATAGTAGCCCAATAATTGAAAGGAAAAAATAAAGGTGAAAAAACTAAAGGATAAAAATTTAGCGCTTAATGGTCAGGCCATCCCATTCTGGAGGAGAGAAATACAGCACAGCTTCCTTTGATAACCTGACAAAGGTGTGTGGCCACTTCCTCAACTTTATCACCAATGCAATCACGGCAGTACTTCAAGTGCAGAGCATGTGTTTGATACTGATTGGACAGTGACTTGGATTCTGAACCAATTTTGGAATAGAATTTAATAGACACCAATGAGAAAATTATAGTGCGAGGGACCAAGACAGAACAGAGTGAAAATGAATTGGCTTCCTGTTGGCATTTTCAATCATGAACACAATAATTTGAAATGATCGTTCAGAACAAGTACGCTATATTGTAGACAACAATACATCACACGAATGACTATTTATCTCATCCATATTTGCATGTATAATTTACAGGATACCAATCTTAACGCAAAAACTGTCCTCTTTTGAGGTCTAATATATGAATGAAACACAAAGAAATCCACTACAAAAATAAACAATAAGTTAATATAAGAAGCTTGCATGGGAAATGACGTACTCCAAGCATGGCACATAAGAAACCAAAATACACTAGAGAAATAGCTAGGCCAAATGCCCTTTCAGAACACAGAACAGCGATTTAGGACAAAACAGCTCCACCAACAGGTAAACTGGTGTACTGAAATCCACACTGGTCCAAAAGATTAGAGATAGACAAGCGTAGGTAAACTCTCAATAATGAAGAAAAATAAGTGCTTTCTCTTGCTGTTTTAATTGTTAAAATGGTCCGATCCGTTGGCAAAATGATCCTAACAAGTTTAAACAATATATAGTGTTATTTCAAGATTTGAGTAAAGTAACCATATTGCCTACGTCTCTTTTCGCTTGATACTAAATAGCTTCACACATTAAAGTAACACTTATAGCACACATCAAGTAACTGAAATTCTTTGGTGTTGCAATGGAAAAAAATAATTTTAAAAGACTTTTCCACACAAAGGAACTCATGAGAAATAACAGAAACTCACAATAAATGGATGAAATTGTTAATACATTAAGATTGATAAAACAACGTTCTTGTTGAGTTTGTGTTCAATATGTGCTCCATTGGCAACACGGGATGGAAAGTCTCTAAAACAAATATAAGAGTTGAGAAGACCTGTTACTTTCTGTCAACGAAGGGAGGGTTGTATAAATAACATGTTAATCAGACACTAATGTGCCACAGTAATACATTCTAGGAATACACTACCATGAGACAAGTGTGTATTTCCCGAACCGGTGACAGCTCTTATAGTGCTGGCATTAAAAGGCACAACATTCAGATTTGGACACCATCCATTCTAATAGTAGTGCTGTGGACCTTCAGGAACGCATCTTCAAAAAAGAACAGCACTATTTTCTTAGGTATTTGTTGCTCCTCCTTCCAAAGAGCAACAGACACACTTAACAAATAGTAGAATATTGATGGAAGTCTGGACAAGGCAAAAGTGCTAAAACAGAACATTGAGGTCTGCCTAAAAAATCAGGTCAGATCATTATGTGTGTCTTTAAGGAGTTCTTCCACTTCACTCAACTGGTTAAAAAATACAAAAAAACTTGGCTACACACCTACACAAAATTGTAGTAAAAAAAAAATAAATAAATAAAAAGAACTCAGTGCACTGCTGTCGAAGGGCAGCATGTCATACAACATTTGTAATCATTCCCAAAAGGTCAGCTCAAATTACCAGTATCTGGGTCTACAAATCAATAATAACATGAAATTATTCATGTTATTTTTCATGACAAAAGCCTTACTATTTTACCTTTGGGAAATCAGACCAACTTAAGACATACACATCTCATTCCATCATCAGTCAAATGAATGGGTAGAAGAAAATCTTTCTTGACAAATCTAAAATAAAGTTATTAATTTTGACTGGCAAGGAGATATGAAGTGCCATCATTATTATTATTTCCCACTGTGATGAAGAGCTCATTTCAAAGACCTCTGCACCTAGATAGTTCCCCAACCAAACAGCTGCACAAAGCAAGTAAATACCAAGTAACAAACTTGATTGTGTTATAATTAATGTACCGCAAAGAATTGTAATTACATCAATGAATCCCTTTTGTTGAGGCCTGACAGTGGAGTTTTGAGTGGGACGGACTACTGTAAATTGTGTACCAGATTGTAGCACATTAGCATTATTTATTTATTTTAAATAATTCTTTTTCATTACCTGCCATTTAAACAGGGTATCAATACAAAAGGGAGGTAGTCTTAGTCTGTTGACCCCAGATAATTATACAACAAAAAGCACCTATGAATTATGTCTGGCTTCAAATAAATTGTTTTGTTAAATGTTTTGCTCATCCTCTGACTGACTTTTAGACTATATTTTTCTGAGATGGAAAAAACGCATATGGTAGAAAGATAAACTCTTTTCACGTGGTTCACGAAAAAAGGAACACATGCATGCAAATAAATATAGTGTCAACCATAATATATATCTGCATAAATATCAGAATGTGATTTTCCTTGTCAGTTGGTCCAAGACTACCATTAACATGCAGTAGCTCCGCAATTTCTGTGCCACATTGTTTGTACACTGATTTGACACTTCTTTGACACCATCTCCATCTGTCACCCATTCGATGGGAACACAAAACATCTTCTGGTGCCACAGATCATTTTAACCTAACAATATGTTTCAACATTACTCTATTCAGTGTGTCAAACACACAGCCTCCCTCTATACTTGATGTATGAATGGGCAGACCATATGAAGAGTGACACATCTCATTTCCTTCCAGCTGCCACTCTTACGAATGCTATTGGAGGGAAATGTTCAGGCGGTATGTTTTCATTTGCACAGATGGATTAGGCCAGCGACTCATAGCCGTCAAACAGCTCTTTTACGCACAGCAAGACAGACAATTCCTGACCATCCATCCAGGCACTCACTGAGTAAATAATCATTCAAATGACCAGTGGCGGTGGTTAAAAAAAAACTGGAAAAAAAATGTGCTGTGCAGAGGAAAAATAAAGCTGTGCCAAGCTATGCAAAATATATTGTAAGATGGGGCAGACACACGACAGCCTTAACAACATTTCTAGCATTCGGCTTATACCAAGAAACCTCTGTGAATGTCAATTGGCCAAAAACAGAGGCTCATTACCAAAATTCTAACCAACTTTGTAAGCCAGGCGGCTAAGGTGGGAAATAGAACAATACACTTTTTCTTTGTGTACATCAGTATGGGTGAAAGCAAAATTGCGCCTGACTTGCTCACCCAGCATATCACAAGAGACACACCGATCAGAAACACACATCCTGACAGAGTTAATCCAATTATATTGGTAGTTCTTTAGTCAGGGCACTGATAGGAGTGTTAATCCATATTATTTTAAGTGGGAGGACACCGCAGACAGGTGTTCCACTTTCCAGTGGAAACCCATGCAAACACATGGAAACTCCACACAGAAAGGCCCTTGGGACAGGTAGGGTTGGGATCAAGAACCTTCGTGCAAGAGAAAACAGTGCTAACCACTGAGCATCCGTTCTGCCAATCACGCGGTTTCAGTTTACAACAAAAACTGCGTTATATATCTGCTAATGCACCACTCTTTATTATACTTTAAACTTTGAATTAAAACATAAACTTAATAATTACGCAGAATTTTCTTTTATATTTTAGCCATCTTAGTGTTGATGCCAATATTATCCATGTTCAACATTCCTATGCAAAGCTTAAGCTACTGTCTAAGTTTCTTTGCAAAATATTAATTACACAGAATACATCAAATTGATTGAAACACAGGTTGTCCTGATCTTTCTGAGGAGCAAAGCAGCTATTTTACTGACACTATGAAGAAGGCAAAAACATTTACATTTAAATTAGACTTAAATTATTCAATCTTAAAACACGATAATTAAACAACAGAAAAATGCTACATAACAGACATAATTCATATTCAAAAACGTCCCCATTTTTGTTTCATTTCATCAGTCTCCCAAACAATTCCTTGCCAATAAAAACTGTTTTGTTTTGTACCTGTATCCCCCTGCCAGTGCCCTGACCAGTCACTGACAGATAATCTGGAGTTGGTCTGTGTGTTCTATGTGTGTGGGAAAGGAGTAATATATGTTAGGTGAGCAAGTCTGGCGCATATTGGCTGCCGCGGTATCACTTAGACTGGATGTGGTGTTTGATAGCTGTCAGTCCATAGTTCAGTGTATGATATTAATTGGAGATCTAATTGTGTAAAAGTGCTTTGAGTGTCTTGATAAAGCGCTTAAAACTAAATAAAAAGCATTATTATTGTATGTACTTTCTTATATAAATAAAACAATACAATCAGAAAGTGGACACTTACTGCAAGAGCTTTAGACAGCCTAGTGCGGAAATCATTCAGAACAATGGTAACAATGTCCTGTTGAGGGATGTACGCGTAGCCTGCTTTGAGATACACCTTCCTCGTTCGCACCAGATCCAAAGCATCTTGAAAAGGAACCTTTGCAAATAAGACCAGATTTAAAATGAGATAAGAGATTCATGAGATTCGATGAGAGTTTAGGTTCACCCAATGATCTTTTACTTATCTAGCAAGTTCTATGTCTCCCAAAATAATAATAAAAATGCCATGCATTGACTAGCCTAGTTGAAGAAATATCACTATGAGACAACTACAACTTGATCATAGTTTCATAGGAATGCATATTTCTATTTAAAAAAAAAATTGAAAGGGCCACTAGATCCTTCTGACTTTGAAAGTAGGAGTGAATACAGGAAGAATGAATGACTCACTTTGTAGAAGTCTTGGTTATCAACAGTACTTCCACTGACAGCATAGCTGGAGTTGATGAGTTTTTCCTGCAGAGTCTTTTTTTCCTCAGAACTGATCTGAATCGAATTTACAAAAGTCGTTCACAATTGGGAACAAGCGGAATTCTAGTCATCAAACAAAACTTTGCAATGAATGCGCACATGGCTGAATCAACGAGGCCTTTTGAAATAAGATCGGCAAGCTGTACAGTGTAGTTTTTCGTGTTAATCTTAATAGAAACCATTGTAAACTATGGTGTATAGTGTGTATGAATCAGCACACCAATACAAACTTGATGCTTTACAAACGATAGGGACTACCTAACAAAAAGACAACCTTCTTTCAACCAAGAAATCAACATCGCAATGTATGTTTTCTGACACTATACAAGGAACAGTTCTGAATCTGAAAAAAGTAAAGTGAACGGGAAAGTAAGGTGAGGGGGAAAGTGTGTCCAAACATTTGACTGGTATTTTACAGGAAAATAGAATGTAAAGCTTTTATCAGGCCCAAAAAACAACCAACAATCCTTGCAATACCTACACTTAAAGATATTTAAAAGGTACAGTTTAGGTAAAGGTCTTCCCAGATTGATGCATCTCAATTCACTTGAAATTTGCGTGCACTTATCAATTTAATCCAACAGCTCCACACAGTGTTTGAGAATTGAACTACTATAAACAATTTGATCACAATACTTTTCCACGTTAAGGCCTATACTGAACAAGTTTGATTGGTATTCCAGATATAATTGGTAAATAAATACTAAATACTAATACTAAACAATTTGATCACAATACTTTTCCATGTTAAGGCCTATACTGAAAAAGTTTGATTGGTATTCCAGATATAATTGGTTAATAAACACTTATATTCAGCAGGCCTAATGGTTTTCCTCATCTCTTCACATTGCAGTGTCAATAAATGACATGATACAGAAAAAGTTGTTGAAAGAAAAAAATAAAAATGGCTTACCGTATCATAGTGAAGATTATTTTGATGCAAAAATTCACTTTTGTGTTTTGCACTCAAGGGATTGAAGCGGTAGCGGAAAAGGTCCATTTCCTGCTGAATGAACCATCGTCTAAGATCTTCCCTGCAAGAATATTTCGAAGTAAAAAATAATTCTACTGAAATGACAAATTCGTGGAAGAAACTGCAGACTTAACTTACGTTTGGCAGTAGGCAAGCCTTAGAATGAAATGAGAAATGTGGTCCTTTCTTCGCTTTTCATATTCAGTGGGTCCAGCTGCAGGTTTTCTATCGTCCTACAATATTTTTTTTACAGTTTAATAAACTTTCTGTAGGAATTATGTAGGGAATTTTTTCTTCCTAAAAAACATCCTAATCTTCAAGTGAGTCCAGGTTCTAGTAAAACATCTAATAACGTGACACAATGCTATTGGACATCATGAAATATATAGGACAAGATATTTTACTCACAGCTTCTGTCCTGTAGGGAAAGTTCAAGTTATTAAATTCAATATCCAGTTTGTGGGTGTATGGATCAGTTCCTTTGACATAGCTCACTCCTAAATTCTCCACGGTTTTCAAAACTACAGAAAGATAGACCCCACAACACACACCAAAACAAAGGATTTTACTTTACAAGGAGACTTACCATAAAACACACACACGCACGCACGCACGCGCGCACACAGACACACACACACACACACACACACACACACACACACACACACACACACACACACACACACACACACACTAAAACTCATGTAAAATTCATCATATCATTTTACGTCATTACTGTTCAACTCTGATTATTTATGTATTGGATGACCTTACGTTTCAATCTTTCCACAGCAAAAGTTTCAAAATCTGAGAGTGAGATGTTTTCAAGTGGAGGTTGTCCATAAAACTGCAGGCAATGTCCGTAAAGCTCCGTCTGAGGATTGGCTATGAACCTCTTCCTTCTGCCGAACTCCATAGTTATCCTAATCAGAGGAGGTTATAAGTCGGAGATCGGAGTTTCATTTGCTTAAATTTGAGCTATGTTAATGTGGTCTCGGTTTGTAACCGTTTCTTAAAGCATGATGTAGCATTACTGAGGCAGCTCTCCAAAGAAAAATAAGACTTTTCATTTCAATGACAACGTTTCACAACCAATTACACGTGAAATCATAGCTAAAGTTAACCTGGTCTTCGTTTGAAAAATACATGAATTTTTAACATTCACACTAGCATAACAAATGAATACATAGAATAATTGCAAAACAGGTCCGGGAGTGGCTAACTAGCTAAAGATGACAGCTAAAGACAGTATGTCAAAAAAAACAACAACTAGCAAACCCACAAAACTAATAATCAGGTTACATTAGATGTTCAAACAAAGATGTAACCTCAAGCAATTAAATCGTTAATGAGTCAAAATACCTAATGGTTCTCACTCCTTTAACTTCGTTGACAATGCCAAATTCCTGTTCAAGCTCCCGCCAAATGCGTAGCCAATGTAATTTGCAACAAACCAATCGCTGTGCAGATATTTCTTGTGATATCACATCCTGTTACATTTGTTACAGTTGGTTAGTTTTTTGTGCTGTCCTAGTGTAGAGTATCTTAAAATAATATATGATAATACGTTTCCCCTCCATACTAAAATGTATGTAATCCCCTTCGTGTCCGACAATTAAAACAGTACCATAGTTTGTGTTAATTTTACTTTTAAATGCTAGCTGTATACTGTGATGAATGATAGCACTGCCGGGGCACCTCAGCTCTATTTTGACTCGTATAGGAATTATAACACAGCATGTTCTAGCTGTTAAAAAAAAATTATTGCATTAATGACATGGTTTCGACTTGATCACTACGATATGTGTATTGTTCCACCAACATGATTTGAAACACGGTCTCTTTGCGCTGTGTAAATTATTCGCCACCCACATTTATCTGCACGAAATACAACTGTGGACCGCACTGCTCAACCTCCTCCTTGCGGCTCCTACCACAGCTATCACTGAACTGACCAATGCCATTGTGGGATCGGCCTAGGTTACTCACTGAAAGCAAGCTAGTTTACAAAACGTTGTTGTCGTCGGTGATAACTTGGCAACCGTTTGGATCAAGTTTAGTAAGCCCAGCCTAGCCAAGAGGGAATCTGGTAGCTAGATAACCTTATAAGTAGCACGAATATGCAGCAAGTTAAAGTGAGTACATTCAATTTTGGTTATTGTGGGTCCTATGGGTATACCTAAATTGATGCAACGTTTTCTGTATGTTAATATAGCGTTAAATAGCTAGCTCAGCTCAAAACAGCGATTAGCAAGATAGTATTAGCTGCACAAGCTAACACTTATTTTAGCTCATGTATATTTACCTCTGCCTGTCAGCAACCCTAATACAGAGGAAAAGAATCGCTGTGATTATATCATAAGTATCTGCTAGTTAGCCAGCTTCTATTTAGCTAGCTAATATAACACGTTGACGCTTGTAGTAGTAGGTAGGAACATCAAAAGGCAGGCAGGGTTACTAACCACATCAAAATAATTAATGTTGATAATATGGTGGACAGCGTGGCAAATCGCCAATTCACGTGATGGCAATGAATACGTTAATTGTGCCTAACGTCAGGACAGTTTCTTAACTGGACTGAAGTGATTGACTTACGTCAAGTGTTAGTTTGTGGTTGGAGTACCAATTTTATGCATAAGGAAAAACCTGTTATTGATATTGTAAACCTTAAGGACAGTTCCTAAATACTATATCAAATAAGATAACGTTGGGTATTATTTACACATTCATATCCTAGTATGGCTTCTGACATCGGGTATTGAAGAAGCAGACCGATGTACATAGGACATATTTGGGCCTTTATTTTAACTATGTTTATTTCCCCACTTTGAACCAATTTTTCCGCCCAACAATATTTTGCCTAGTTATCATGGTTACTCTGTCCACGGTGCATCAAGCAAAGTCTCATCCTAGCAATCATTGTGTTACCTTGGCACAGGGACAGGCGCTACCAAATAGATGATATCGTATTAGCCGTCTAAAGGCTGATGTGTCAGGAGTCACGACAGTGTTTAGTTACCTTTTAATAAGGTTCTTAGAAGTAGCAGTAGACGTGGCCAAGTATTCTCGCTTTAAAATAATCCGTGAATTTGTGTAGATTGTCTTTTAACTTGTCAATTCAGACACCATACTGTTATAAAGGAGATACCCAAGTCACATGGGTATACTTGATCATACCTGATCTCACATTAGAACCAGAAAATACTAAGGAACCACTTATTACAAAAAAATCATAATTCAAATCAACTTTTATGGGCACAAGGTTAGTTGGTTTTGCCCCAGTGGTTACCTTGTTGAGAGTGGAATTTTACACATTACAAAAATGTGGCCAGTCATAATATGTTGGCCTGTAAAATATTGTGAAGGTAGATCAGGTTAAATGCACAGATGCTGGAATGTCCAGTTATAAGTTATATTACAGTATTATACATTTTATAACCATATATAAAATCTTAGAATAGGTAAGTTAAAAAACGTATACTTATAGTTGTTTCTTTTTGCTTTTACTCAGGTAGTTTCTTCTGGTGCTACCACTGTTTACTAAGTTACCCATTTAGTGTTTAATTAAAGTCAACCATAACCCAACACTACAATGTTGGAGGAAGACATGGAAGTGGCCATCAAGGTGGTAGTAGTTGGCAACGGAGCCGTTGGGAAGTCGAGTATGATCCAGCGCTATTGCAAAGGCATCTTCACTAAGGACTACAAAAAGACCATTGGAGTTGACTTCCTGGAAAGGCAGCTAGTGTGAGTCTCTTTCAAATGGCCATTCATCCTGGACCATCACAGCATATTTACTGTCATAAAACTGTGTAAAAGTTAGGGAAACACAATTTAAGAGAATTTTTCTAACAGTATTGTCACTGGAAACTTTAATCAATTCATTTCTCACAACCTTTTGGTTCTCGAGCTAAATAAAAAAATATTCACAAGTTATCATTTCAGTTGAAGCTAAAAGATATTGTGTGTATTACCCTGAAGATCTATCAAAAGTACAACTATAATGAAAAGCCCTTATTTTCCAGAGTAAATGATGAAGATGTGAGGTTAATGTTGTGGGACACCGCCGGACAGGAGGAATTTGATGCCATTACCAAGGCTTACTATCGTGGTGAGACCTATCAAACATTTCTAGACATAAGGTAATATTGATTAATAAAATCAAGATAAACATTTTGTTGTTCCAGAAGGTAATATAACAACAGGGTAGCTTGCAAAGCTTGACAGGAGCAATGTATCGTACAAATAAAGTATTTATTGTTTATATTCATTTTTCATAGGTGCCCAGGCATGTGTACTAGTTTTCTCCACAACGGACAGAGATTCCTTTCAGGCAATCAGCAGCTGGAGAGAGAAGGTGGAAGTGGAGGTTGGGGATATTCCCACTGTCTTGGTGCAAAATAAAATTGACCTACTGGATGAAACGGTTATAAAAAAGTAGGTTTTGTCATTGCTAATATATGATGTTTGTGTCTAAAAGACATGGAATCTTACCGGAATTTGCAAAAATATTTTACCACGTCAAATAAAAAACAAAAACAAGGCAGTATTAGTATTAAGTAGGTGTCCTTACATTACAAAAAAAACCTTACATCTCTGAATGTTGCATGTTTCTCACATTTTACTCCAGTGAAGAGGCAGAAGCTCTGGCAAAGAGACTGAAGTTAAGATTTTACAGAGCCTCTGTAAAAGAGGATCTCAATGTCAATGAGGGTGAGTACGCAATCTGTGAGTTGTTCCTGAGTTAAATCTTAAAGCACACAAAACAACCGCTTGGCAACATATTTTTTTTAATAATTTTAACAATTTAAAATACCGGGCCATGGTACTGAAATAGGGGATCAGATTGCAGTTTATAATTGGTCATCTTCAACGTGAATCTTAATGTGAACTAAAATCAAGAATCTAAATTTCTTTTGCAGTTTTCAAATATTTAGCTGATAAATATCTTCAGCGAATCAAACAGCAAACAGCAGAAGAGCCAGAGGTGGTCCATTCAACAAGCAATAAAATTGGTATTAAATCGGGTGTTTTAGTATTCAAATTTTGATTTTGTCCATAGTTTATTACTGTCTTTGACCTATACAACTAAATATGTATTACAAATGTATGAATCTCAATCCACAGGTGTATTCAACACTGCAATTAGTAATCTCTCTAGCCAGAACTCAAGCAATGGCCGTGAAGTTATCAGCTTGCGACCAAACAAGCAGAGGACCAAAAAGAGTAAGAATCCTTTTGGAAGCTGTAGCTTGTTTTAGGTTCCTTCAATGCAGTGTTGCTGGTGCTGCTTTGTTGAGAAGAAACATATTTAGAGACCAAATCATTAAGGGTATAAAATACTACATGTCGTGTCAGCAAGTGA
>JAVQJS010090165.1:0-20987 GCA_036024795.1 Galaxias rostratus | reverse complement strand
CACGCAAACACGGGGAGAACATGCAAACTCCACACAGAAAGGTCCTCAGGCGGGATTAGAACTCAGGACCTTCTTACTGTGAGGCAACAGCACTAACCACTGCGCCACCGTGCTGCCCCAGATTAGATGTTTTAAAGCCAAATCCCAACCGATAAGCGGGTCAGTTTTCCCAGTATTCCCAAAACCTTTTTTACAGCCCGTGTTCCTTATATGAGGGAAATGTGTTCAAAGCATGATGCATCTCTGGGGTTGCTTTAACAATTTACTATTTTAAGATCACGGCAGAACATCTTTTTTTAACGAAGTTGTGTAAAATAATTAGATGACAAAATGTATTGCCAGTACATCAATGTCTGTTAGTTCTGATGTAAAGGGATTGACCATTGGTTCTCTTTGTCATAGACCTATTTCTTTGTAAAACATTTGCTCCAGTACTCATGATCCCAGGGCTGAGAACATGTCCAAACCCTAGTATTTAGTGTCCTTCCTTCTATATAGTCTGTGAAGACTGATGGGTGAAAGAGTCCAGAAGAGGGAGGTGCTGCACTGATGGTACTGCATACTTTGAGGATGGATGGAAGGTCACACTGCTGAATTCTCATCCTACCAACTTCTTATGATTGACTGTTATTTGATCGAATCTAAACTGGAAATAGTATGTTCTACAAATTAAATCATTTTGTCTAGGCAATAAAACCAACGCTGTTTAGTTCTCATCTATTCATATGCTTCACTTTGGTTGGTTTAGAGTTTAAGCATGGTTCTTTTGCTGATTTCTAATCAATAAAAAATGAACATATCAAGTTATGGGTGGTTATTGTCATATGTCAACCTAATCAACCGGGCAGTAAATAATTAGTTTATATTTCAAGTGTCTTTGGGAATAAGAGAGCGTATCAAATAGCTTCATATTGACTTTTTTTCTTTTCGTTTTTATTATCTGACTGTGGGGAAAGCAGAGAGCGGTGTATAGCCTGCTTAAAGCTTAGATTTGAGCCTTGTGGAGGGTGTCCTCAGCTCAGTTCAAAGAATTACGCGACATGGTGCCTACTTGAAAACCCAAAGGACACGTCGGCTCTCAACCAAAACATATGGAAAATATTGTTTTCCAATCTTGAATCCATTTTCATATTGTAATGCTATATCCTGTGTGTTTTGAAAATATATATTTTTAACATGATTTTCAAAACTAGTGAAAAGCCTACTTATATTCAAATCCTCGTGGATATCACTGCTCTGCATCATTCTTGTGTCAGGACATTTATTCCGCTATTTAATTGTTTTATTAAATAGAAGAGAATTTTGTCCGGTAGACTGCTAAATTCCTTTACCATCAAAACCTAGTTAAAATATCCACTATCTTTCTGGGAATCCCCATATGCTCCCGCCCAGTCGGATAACTGTCCTGGATTGGTTTGAAAGTGCCCCACGCGTGTAGTCCAATGTCTGGCACACTATTGTTTGTACAAAAGGTCCTTTCAGTCGACTAGTACTTGACACCATGACTTTTAATGTCTTTGTGACTTTCAAAAACGGTAGAAGTCGGTTATTTATATCATGTTGCCAATCGTTTTCAAGAGATTTGATCTGTTTCCAACGACAATGGCAATGAATATATCTTACAATACTATTCTGCACTGGATATTTTTCTCCACTGTGTCTTGTTTTTGAGTTCAGTTAAATATTAATTTCTAGCCATAATTATATTGATGGCCCTGTTGGTTATAACATCTGTCACATTAACCATTTTTTTGTGTGATCCTGCCTATCCAAAGAGGAGCACAAGATGAGCGGGTTCGGACAAGTTCTTAGTGAAGTTGGCGAGTTCGGTCCGTTTCAGAAGCGCTTATTGGCTGCAATATGCATCCCTAACATATTTAACGCCTTTCATATGTTTAGCCAGGTGTTCACTGGTCTAAACTTTCCTCATGCATGCAATACGGACTGGATCTTAACAAAAGGTCCCAATTTAACCTCTGAAAGACAACAAAATCTCACCATACCTCTGGATAAAAATGGAAGGTATGAGAATTGTGAAATGTTTACACCTGTGGATTTAGATTTGGAAACAATCGAAACATATGGGATAAATAGTACCACGAGGTGTTTGAATGGATGGGTTTATGAAGTGCCCGATGGCACCACCAGCCTAGTGACTGAGGTAAGAAATTTAAACCCGCGCTGTTGGTAAAATATTTTGCCGGCCTATGTGACTGGCGTTGTGCGTAATAAGTCAGGTTTAGGTTCCTGAAATTAGTCAACTGAAATCACATGGGAATGATTAAGTAAATAATGCCATATGGCAAAATATGTTGCATCCACCTCACCAAATGGATCATTCCATGTAAGACATGGACAGTGGAGATAATAACTTAATATTGCCATATTGTATTCGCTTAGTGTGTACATTAACAAATATCGTTTATTGCCTGATGTGAAAATGCTTACCTTTTCTAAAGCTTTGTTTTGTGTTGAATCTACATCTTTAAACTCAAAGTCGTGAATGGTATTCAGGGCCCACAACAAATCTCAATGCCCAAAGACATTATGCTAATCAGCATTGTTATCGATATTCTGTTGTAATACGTAAATGTGTCTCAGATGTTGACTCATACTTATACATGCAAAATACTTGTGTTCATCGTCTTAATTTTACACATACTACTCCTTCTTATTCTTAGTTCAACCTAGTTTGTGAAAATAGTGGTTTCAATGAGGCTTCTCAGTCCATCTACATGGCAGGACTGCTGTTTGGAGCACTGGTGTTTGGGCCAATGGCAGACAGGTATGCTCCTCTGACACTCATCATTCTTTCTCAATCTCTCCATCACTCCTAGTTGTGGTGATCAGGCTCACTCTTCACATTTCTGAAATATTTTCATAGATTCACAGTGTTATAATTTTTCTGTACCAGGCTCAGGACAATGTTTTTTAGTTTTATTGCTCCAATATCCCAACGGAGTTTATGATGTTGTATAAAAGTGTTCCCTGTGCAGGTATGGACGGCGTTTTGTGATCCTTCTCTCCATAATCCTCCAACTGTTATTTGGCGTGGGAGCTGCTTTCTCAGTCAACGTCTATGTCTACATAGCTCTTCGATTTGTGGTTGGCACAACGATTTCAGGCCTTTCCATTAACACATTTGTCTTAGGTATACATAGTTCTTAGTTACCATTAACTATTTGCTTGGGATGCACAGGATACTCACTTGCATAATACCATGAGTGATTGCACAATTTCCCTATTACAGTTAAACATGTGAAAAAGAAATATCCACAAGCCTTTGAAATAGAGCATGTTTCTGTGTTTTAGGGGCGGAGTGGACTGGTTCCAGTAAACGTGCGTTGTTCACCATCTTCTCCCACTGCTTCTATGCTGTGGGACTGATGCTGTTGTCAGGCATTGCCTTTGGAGTCCGCAACTGGAGGATGCTGCAAGTGCTAGTTTCTGCACCTGTTGTGGTCCAGCTGTCCTTCTTCTGGTCAGTTTGTCATGTTCTTCCTCTCGACCTTTCTCTCATCGCCATGATAAGTACAGCCAAAAACAATGAGGTCATGTTTATTTCATTCTGTCTACCGGATGAAGGATTCTACCAGAGTCTGCTCGGTGGCTCATTACCAAGGGCAGGCAGGAAGAGGCTCGGAAGGAGATAAAGAAGGCAGCCAGAGTGAATGGAAGGCAGTTTCCTGAAGCTATGCTGGACAAGGTAATCACCTACAGAAGCAATGTCAGACAAGGTTATCAGCAACTTTCACAATCAATCCATTGAAAATGCATGACAACGTATCCTTTTCAGGATAGGGTTATTTTCTGAACAATAATTTTGTTAATATTAAAGTGGATCAACAAATTAACAACCAAGTTGAACATGCAGAGTTGGATGGAGGCAGATTGTTGCAGAGTTTAAATTACAAATACTATATCCATACTGCACAAATACACTGAATAGAGTGTATTAGAGATTATATTACACATTACCATTGTAAGAAAAAAAATTAAATAAAATTCTTCACAAAATGCTGGCTAAGGGTTTAACCATACATGTATTTTTTCATATGGTTTTTACAAGCTACAATGTACAGTCTCTAATTGAGCTCAAACGGTTTTGTGTGGCATCGGTTACTAAGGGCCCTCTTTTTTTAGTTGGAAGCTGAGGCTGCAGTCCAAACAGGCAATATGCTAGACCTCTTCAGGATCCCTTACCTGAGAAAGCGGGCTCTCATTATGAGCTATGTCTGGTCAGTGTCCACACTTGTCTTGATTCACTGATTGAAGCCTAGAAAAGGATCTATCTCAAAATCTATTGACTGTTAAGCATTCCTGTAGACTGCTGTTGGCATGGTCGATACCCTGTAATCTTAATCAGCCCATTTAAAAAGAAATTCTGAACAGAATGTTGACTTATAGTTATATTGTCTGAAATTAATTGTGCATTACATGTAGATATACACACACAACTGCCTGTGTTTTTTGTTTTGCCACTAACTTACTTTGCTAGGTTTGTAACTAGCGTTGTCTCCTATGGAGCACCACTGACATACTGTATGTTCTTCCTTTGACAGGTTTGTTACAAGCCTAGTGTACTATGGTGTGAGCCTAAACGTGGGTAACTTTGGCCTGGATATCTTCCTCACACAGTTCATCTTTGGCATGGCAGAGCTCCCAGCACGTCTTGGCAGTCTGCCTCTGATTGACCACGTAGGAAGAAGAATCTGCCAAGCAGTTGCTCTCTTCTTTGGAGGGGCGGCATGTCTGGTTATTCTTGCAATCCCTAAGGGTAAGGCTGTCCAATACTGGTAAAAGGTTTATTGATATGAAAAGGGCACACTCGCGGTATTTTAGTTTGGAGTTAGTCAAGAGCATTTCTTTAGTCAAGAGCATTTTTGTAATGCAACTTAATGACTGGAGAGGTTTAAAAAAGAAACTCTTAACAGAAATTGACTTGATGCAAATGTTTGCCAATTTTAAGTGAATATAAGTAGATTTACTTGTGTTGAGGGCAAATACCGTTCCCAAATAGAATGTGACAGTTCACAAATACTGCAGTTACATAATTGTTAAAGGGCTCAACGTCTTGCTTAGCAATCATAGTGTGACAGAACAAAACCAACATTACCATTTTTGTAGATACCCTTATTATGCATCCCCTTGTTTCATGGTTTGGAATATTTTAATTTTCTTTCTGCGTCATTTTTTATGGTCTACATGCTGCTTCCTCAGATCTTCCAGTAGTTGTGACGGTAATTGCAGTATTGGGGAAGTTTGCCCTTGCTGCCTCCTTCACCATCGTCTATGTTTACACTGCTGAAATGTACCCTACTGTAGTAAGGTAGTGCACTGTTCAAACAAATTGTTTGTTTTTGGATTGGAGATTAAGAGACTGGTTCTTTAAGCTCTTTGTCTCTCTTGCAGGCAAAGTGGTGTGGGTTTAAACTCCATGTGCGCCCGGATTGGAGGTATCCTGGCCCCACTTATCAGACTTCTGGAGGTCTATCACTACGCCATCCCTATGCTAATTTATGGAATTCTTCCATTTGTTGGCGGGGGGCTCTGTTTCCTGTTACCGGAAACCCTCAACACGGAACTCCAGGACCACGCTGAGCCCCACCAGGCCAAGATGGATGGCCAGCACTCCAATACACAATCCAGGTAGCTGACCACATGCTTTATCCGATTATCATTTAAAAATTAAAAAAAAATGTTATATATAAGATCCATACTTACAATATAAGACTTGCGTTTGCATTTTGCTTTGTAAGACGTTTATTTGGATTCAAATTTGTACACAAAGAATTTCAGAATTGTTCCATGACTATTACATGTTACATTTCAGACCAGCGGAGAAGGAGGGAATGGAAATAGGAAACGGCAGTGAAAAAGTATTCATAAAGAGCACTGGACTTTGAAACATATCAATCTGACTGTAGTTTGCATTCACTGTTTAGTGGCATATTTTTTTATGAATTATTTGTCGATATATTGGGCAACTGAACAATGTGCATAGTCAACAAAGTGTATGCAGGTGATGTAATATTGGTTATAAATGTAATTTGGGCAAGCAATTGATAGCGCAAACTGTCATTATTTGGCAAAATTTTATTGATTATTAAGATTTTATAATAAATCGTGAATACACATTTGGGTGATTATTCTGTTTTCTGAAATGCCTTTATTACATACAATCTTATACTTTATTTAGCATTTTTGTTTCTCAGATACCGTTCTGGAAATTGTTATAAAATAGTGGATGTTATTGCATGTTGGCTGAAACATCTGCTCCACACAAGATGGTATATTCTTCAGTTCTCAAATTGTCACCATCATGTTGTCAATCTGGGAACACATACTGTTATATCGTATACCGTTTCCAAAATGACAGCGACACACACTTACAGAGAGTTGGCACTACGTACCTTTGGACATTCCCATGTACCGTGTGATCATGCGTCAGATTCATTTGATCCCAGGTCAGTTGAGGGCTTCAAAAGCCATCGGTTCTTATGTTGAGTGAAGCCAAAACCTTCGTCATAATTACCTTTCCTCCTGAATAGTTGTTGGTAATGAAATATGCAGTAGAATTCTCCATACAGTGGTGCATAGCTGCCTATGCTACAATGGAACAAGCTGTCAGTTTCAAAACATTCTCTTATAAACCAAATTATGACGTTGATTGGATTTGAAAAGATTTGCAATTCTATTTGCATCACACATATCAGAATTTGATTCCTCATAATTCTTTATTGATTGATTTTTATGGATAGAAGGATTTGAGGGTTACCCATCATAACGGTTTTCTCACCTCAGCTTCTTTTTGCAGTGTTTACAGCAAAAACAGTTTTTGTGAAATATGAATTTATCTGCAACCATTTTCTCCATAGGATAAACTGGTTTTAAACAAGCTGAGCATGTATCTTGAGCAGATGGTTGAAACTGAAAGAACAGCAATAATGGAGTAGAATTGGTCTTATGTCATCAACGCAATATAATTTATTACAAAGCAAGAGAAGTTAGAGAACAATTTTATTTAATTACAATCAAAATACATATAAAAGTTCAACCAAATAAACTTGTAATGTAATTAACAGACTGAATTTGAACATTGATTACACCGTACAGCTTACACCCTATCTAAATGACAAAAATGCCATCTAAACATCTCAAGGTAAAGAATTCATCATTAAAATACAATACAATTTCCTCACCACTCGTATACAATTTGTAACAATATGACTGCACATTTGGATGATGTATTTAAATTATTTTATAGAAGTCTTTGTTCTTGTAGCCATAGAGTGAGCTCCTTAAAAACTCTGTTTTTAAACTCCTGACTGAGGGGAGGGTTTTTTGTTAATAGGTAACCTGACCTCTGAGTATGTAGTGACCTGAGTTGTAGCTGGACGGCTAACTACCACATTTCCAGATGAGGTTGCAGTCTCTGGCTGTGCTTTAACTACCATGGAGGTTTTGGATGAGTAGACGTGGTTGCCTAATGCATCTGTCCGCTTGTAGTTCTCCTTGACTAAGCTACTCTCCCCGGGACCAGATAAAACTTTAACAATGGTAACGTCACTCTTATGAGTAGGACCAGGGTTATGGAAGGCTTGCTTTTTACCCTTGTTCCTGGAGTCTTTCTTCTTGTTTGGAGTTGCTCTCTTGCATGGCAGTGTCTTTGTTGATTGGAACATGTCTTCCTGGTTTGGGTTCTGTTCGCTGCTTGTGACAGTGGTTGTGCCTTCTGGCAAAGAGGCTGATTCAACATTATTTCTAGCTGCAGATTGTATGGAGATGAAGGCGGGCGAGGATGGAGGACTACTTTTGTTTCTTGCAGCTGGGATTTCCTCCCCTGGCGTTTGATCTGCCTCTGACATACCTCTGATGCTTTGGCTGCTAGGGGCCTCTTTGGCCTGGGGCGTTTTTGTTCGGCTGGAGCCAATGCTAATAGTCTTGATGTTGCTGCCGTTTGGGGAGCTTCTTTCTGTTCCTAACGACTCTTTAAATAGAACTGATAAACCAGAGATGTCCGCGTCTGATTTCAAAGTGGAAACAGAGTACAAAGCCTTTTTAATCGCCCCTTCTATGTCCATAAGTCTGGCTAATGTCTGCTCTTTTAGGTGTATGATCTCTTTGCTTGCCTTTTCCAGGTCTCCAAAGATATTTGTCATTGAGTTCATGCTTTCAGTGTTGTTTTTAGCTGGCAGGGACAGTGGGGCTGTGTGCTCTGCATTGACCTGCTTAGGTTTCTTCACTTGTGGGGCAACATCCCACTCTGACGCCTTCTCAAAAACGTTTTTCAAAGACCTTACGTCTACTTTGTTCGTGTCCCTCTCAATTTCTTCAACGGTGGTGAGAAAATTCTGCAATTCCTCCTGTTCTTTCATATGGTTCATGATCTCCATGGCTGTGGTCGCATTTTCTCTTATGATCCCATCCATGTGAACTGACAATCTCTGTCGCAGTTCGTCCTGAGTCTCTGACCTCACTTTCTTTTTTCTCATCACCACTTGGTTTTCCGTTCTCACTTCCTCTTTACATTTGTTGTTTTTCTGACCATTGCCTTCACAAGTATTTGGGTCATTACGTTGTGGACCTCTGAGAACTTTCTGTGAATCTGTGTGTGAATGTACACCTGAAATATTTTCTTCTGAGGTCTGTATTTCGGTATTCTTTTCAGAACAGCCTATTCTACCTCTTTTTGGTTTTACAGGAGCCCTATTAGTTTCCAAATCCCTCTCACTTCCAAATTTCTGGCATACCTCATCAAATCCTGTATTGACCTCATCTGTACTCTTTTCATTTCCTTCTTTACAGCTCTGGGGATATTTCTCCTCCTCGTGTATCCCTGGTTGGCTGGTGTGGCTCTGATATGCAATGTTGTCATTATCGCTTCTATTTTCGCTAAGAGCAACTTTTGACCCCTCAACTTGATGATTTGATTCAATTTCCTCTCTGCCCTGAATAACTTCAGAAGCTAACACATTGGTAGGAAATATTTCAGAATCCAGCACAATTTGTGCAACAACACTGTCCTTCTGAGATAGGCCCTTGCAAAGTGCGTCTTTGTAGGACATTGGTTTCATTGACAAGGGGGGAACAATTTGCGGTGCAGTTAGCAGTATTTTGTTTTCTTTCACAGAAGTATTTTCTATTGTGCTGTTTAGATTTTCACTCTTGGTTGAGTCTTTCATTTGACCAGAAATAGCCTGTAGATAATATGGTTTAGGGGGAATAGTTGGTTTTGGTCCTGACGGCCTTTTATCTTTTTGAGTGGCAGAAGCTTGCAGGAGACTGGTGGCTACGTTATTTGTGGGTTTACTGGGACTGGGGAATCCTGCCGTTGCTGCATTCAGCTTGTCAGACGACACCTGTTCCACTTTGCTAGTCGTCACACTTAAAGTTACTGGAGATTCCCTGAGTGACCCATCGGTTTGGTCACTGAGCTTTGAAACAAACTCAACGTTGTCATGTTTTGGATTTTTTGTGTAAGACTTCGAGTTGTTTCTATAGATCATAGCTGCTCTGAAATCTCCTTTGCTGGCGTTAAAATCACTTGACTTCCCCAGTGAATCTAATGCTGCCTTCACAGTGCCCCCTGGCATATCACCATTGTCTTCTTGTGGTTGCTCTGTGGTAGAATATTCTAGAGAGTGAATGGCAGCTACTTTATGGCCTTTCTGAACTGGCTCGATGTCCTCTACACCTTCTGAATGACAGGCCACCATTTGTTTTTTCTCGAACACAACATTTGCATAACTTACATCAATGTTCTGATTCTTCTCAGACTTGTGTTCAGGAACCAACCCAGTTAATTGGGAAGGGCTTGTCTGTGAATCACAACCAGTATTATTGCTGTGATCGGTATTCTGGTGGACTACATCTTTATGGCTTTTTATTGAAAATGATTTATCTGGATGGGTTAAGAGGCTTTGGGCACTTAATTGTTTTTTTTCTTCTGAAATGTGATACATAGTTTTTGCATGATTAGTGGCTTGCTGAAGACTATCAATGGCAGCTTGGAGATTTGAAATTTCAATTTCTTCATCGTCGTCCACCACCCTGGCCAACTCTGCCAGGTGGACGATGTCTTCATTCTGCCGTGTCTCCGGGCAGGAAGAGGTCTCATGTGAGCTAATTAGATCCTGACTGCCATACCTCGGGTATTGATCCATCTCTTGCTCCCATGAGACACTGTGAGTGCCATATTCTTGATCCTGCCTCTCTGCGTGTGTGTCTCTTTCCCTTGCTTTGGCAAAACCGGCAGGAAGGACTTTCCCATCTTTCGTTTGTTTTGGCTGGACGTAGCTTGGATGAGTCGCGTTTGAAGAGAACATACTTTTCAATTTTTTGACGTCCACTGGAGCCCAATCTGGGTCATGTTGCTCTGCTGGGTTCACTGAATCTCCAGCGGCAACATTCTGAACAGTGGGGAGTTCCTCTTCGGAAGGATCAGCGTTGAAGGTCTTCAACTTTTCTAGATCCCCCTTTTCGATAAAACTCCTAAATAATTTCACATTACCTTTGATGTTGTCTTGTGGTCTGATTGACACTGGGCTGGAGTAGTCTTGATTGGTTGCCAAAAGAGAATTAATGGTTGATCTAACGTCCCTAGTTCTTTTGTCACAAGTCCCTATGGCATTATCACCACTTGGTAAACTTTCATGTACATCTATCGCTACCACTTGTTGAGAGGGGATGTATTTTTTCACATCTCCCTCGGCATAATGATACAGAGAGTACACAGTTACTTCGTCGATTCCTTGTGCGTTCTCTTGAATGATCACCCCTTTCCTCAGAGAGTTGTCTTGATTGAGAATGTCTTCAATCAGTTGAGCTGCGTTTGCTGTTCTGAACTCTTTGTCTTGATTCATGGTGAATACATGCTGATGGACAGGCACATCCACCATGGTGACTCCCACATTCCCAGCCTCGTTTTCCTTGAGATATGCTACCTGAGGTTGAAGGGATGCCCTAGGTAATAGCTGCAGTATGAAGTTCTGAACTCCACCCTCGGCCACGTCCTCAAGCAGTATCTCTGGCAGACCCTGGGATAAGATGTATTTAGCTTTTTTAGCAATCCCTGTCTCGTTTACTTCAATGATATATCCATGGGAGGTAATTGCTTCAAGTCGACATAGGGTGGTAAGGCTTTCGTTCATGTCCTCCACCATGGTCTGCATCTCTTCCTTGTTATGATGGTTAATCCTATCAAATGGCATGGATTCAAACAAATGGGCCCTGTTCTTAACATTAGCCATTACCATGTCCTCATTTGTCTTATGATCTAATGTTGTTTCAACAGGGGATGAAGCCTTGTTTTGGAATTGCTCACCAGCTATGTTTGTGGAGATGAAAGGATTATTTTGAAGAATAGGTCTACTCTTATTGATATCACTATCACTAGAATTTGTTGTCAACTGTCTTTCGATTGTTTGTTTGACCATGAGGACTCTCTCCTGAGGTGGCTGATTTTCACCAACATCTAGTTTGGGGCTTATACCAACGGCCGAGACACCTGAATTCTGTTTTTGAGATGAAGTTGTCAGTTCCATATTTTTAAACCAAACGTTGCTCATTTCTTCTCGGTGTACTGTGTGTTTGCTACGGGTTTCAATGGCCTTTTTGTGTTTCTGAACGGCCTCCCTCTCGTCCTTTGCCACCATGACTCTGCACTCGGCCACCTCACGTTCCCTCACCCCGCAGCCCTCTGTGGGTTGACTCTCAAACATCCTCCTGGCAGACAGGACGTCTACTCTGACAACCTCTTCATCTCGCTCAACAGCCTCCTCTTGACGGACGTCCTTCCCTCTCGCCGAGCCTACGGTGACCTTTGCCCTCTCCTCCTCATCCGACGCCTCGTGTGATGGCTTGAAGCAGACGGGAGTTCTCACTGCTCCTGCCGGTCCCGCTGTCCTCCCCACCACCAACGTGTTAGCTGTAGCAGGATGTATGGAGCTACGTGGGGCAGAGCTTTCAAATATCCAGCGCCGGGACAGCACCTCACCCTCATATCCAGTTTCACCAGCTGTCGCCCCACTTTCTGAGCTCATGACCTCCGCAAGCTCCTCATCCACCACCCCCTCCAGGGTCTTCAGCTCTGGGTGAGTGTACTTCAACAGTCTCTTTAACTCATTCTTTTGTCGCTGCTGACATAACTTGGTGAATTTCTCATTGGAGGATTTGGGCATGGAGGGCAAGGTGTGCGTGCTGGAGGTGTCAGTAGCTTCAGATTGATGGACAGATAGACCTTGGCGTTGAAGGGGATCACTTGTTCTTTTTTGGGAATCTTCAGTCATCTTAGGTGAAGAGAAAAGTAATGCTATCTTACTTTTTGGTAGTTTCTCCTTTTCAAATTCCAAAGGAATTGAGCATCCAATGGAAACCATGCTCAATGCATACAAGCCATGGCACGTGCGGGAATCGAGTAGATGTCAGTACACTGTTAGTTTTTTTATTGTAATGCAGCACGTTAATCTCTTATTTAAATCATGTTTCACTGCAAGAGCAGACAGCAGGAGCTTTTTCTCTAAAACATGTACTCAAACGCAGCTGCACCAAGTAATTGGATGTCCGAGTATGTTCTTGAAGTCCATCCAGACGAAGCAGTAAAGACTCTAAATAAGCAGCATTCCACATGCAGTTATTGGGTTGATTGAACTCCAAGATCCAGGGATGTGAGTAAACATATTTTTGGAAATACACACATAAATAGTATCCATTTCCTGAACTTCATGCTCTAGAAACATATTTTAAACTCATCTGAAACACTGTTGTTCTTTAGATATTGTACTTCATGCAATGTTGGTGGAAAGTATTCGATTTGTTTATTTTCTTACCTTGCCTGGTTTATCTTTTTTAACAGATGATGGCTCTAATTGACTCTGTGTCTGGGGAAAAGTGAACAGAGGGTTAATTCCCTGCTTTCTCAGAACCTCGAAAAGGTAATATTTTACCCTCTAACTCACAGTACATTTAATAACAAGCAGGGTACACGTATATCGCTGTAGCCTGTAGGGCCTGTCTTATCACTATCTATTCACGATCTGTTGCTTTATCGCATCAAAGTACACATTCTTCTGACGTTCATTAACTACGTCTCCTGACAAGATATTGTGACATTTATCCACAAGACATCAGATGGAATGCCAATACTCTGCCATGGGTAGGCCATAAATCTGATCTTCAACTGCTGATAAAATGAAGGCAAACATGATCTACCTTTAGCATGGCCCACTTTTAACAACCTGTTTCCCCTAAACAATAAGGCCTTAAGCCAATCTCTTCAAATCTGAGGTGAAAGTGGAATGTACTCACTGGTTTTAAAGGATTGCGTGCTTGGTCAACAGCTGTCACATTGGACAGATAACGAGCAGACATGGCTTTGACAGAGCATGGCAGTTTCTCCAGGCCTTGGATTAAAGGGTTTTCCCTGATGTCTGAGAAACCCCTCCTTTTCTCCTCTATGGAAACAGAAAACAGGCGGACTTTGAGTGACACAGTAGACAAGTAAATGAATGCCTGTCATTGACAACCAGCCAAGAGCCGGTGCACAGGTGAAACACATAGTGGTGGTTGCGTCACTTATACTTAATGACCAGGCCACATTTGCTGCAATTATCAGCCTGATTCATAGTGATGTTTCTTTCAAGCAGCTTAAGGTTGGAATATGCCAATGTAAACCTTTTTGACCTAATCTCCGTTTGTGTGTTGAAGGGTTCGTTCACAGCACAAGCAGTATGCTTCACTTAAACATGTGTGTAAGTGCATGACAAAGCATGGTATGGTATTTGGTGTGTTGCTCTCCTCATCATTAACCAAGGATCTCTTTATTTTGCAAGGCTCTTTATAGATCTAGCTATGACCTCTCAGAATGGCAGCCTGATTATTTTAGCAGATTCATTTGACGACCTGACCAATTACAATCAACATGAAGCCAAGCTAAAACAATCAGCAGGCACTGATCTGTTTACAGCTAACTGGGACCTCCCTGTCAATTGTCATTAAAACTTTATAGTTTAGTCACTGACAGCTGCTACCAGGACCAAGTTGCTACCAAGTTAGCAAGGTACCACTGGTGGAAGTGGGAGGGGCCTGACTGACACCTGACTCCCTTGACATAGATACACACAGAGGAGAGGACTCACTACATATCGACTCCGCTATTGCGAGAAATGTTTTTATTGAAGTTGTTTTGATTTAGAGCCTTGAAAGTAATTGTTAAAAACCTTATCAGCAAGACAGTATAATATGGTGACACAATAATTATATTGTTATTTCAGAGGAGATCTGTAAAATGTGTATTAATGCAAGTCAATAGTGTTGATCCATACGTGCACGACTTAACCAAGAACAAATTGTGCTCACATGAAACTGAGCATTGAAGCGTTTTGTTTACTTCACAATCACAGTCTTTACTTTACAATTCTAGTAGACAATATTTTTATAAAACTAAAAACACGCATTTACTTATTGTACATATTTTCCAATTGAAATTATCTTTAATACAATAACAAAAAAAGAATTGTAATGTGCACTTACACAAGTGAGTTAATCCCAATTCCCTATCTGTGGATCCTCTGGACTTGACTCAGTAGAATATGTGTAAGCACTAGGTGATGAGTGTGGGCTCGAGTATGATAGGATTCACCTTATATCAGTTTGCACACTCTCCTTCTCTCTCTCACTCTCTCAGTCTGTGTGTCAGTGGTTTGCTGTGGGCCGTTCCTGCTCCAGTGACAGCTGACCCTGTCACCGCTCCACCACCGTGCAGGACGTGAAGCCAGCCAGGCTATTCCTGTCCTCTCAGGGCCAGTGTGGCACACTGTTTTCACACCAGGCTGAGTCAATCACAGCCTCATGCACAGTCACTGTGCTGGAGAACTCTCTTTCCTCTATGCATCTCCCCCACCACGAGTCTAGCTCAGGACTTTATTTTGGTCGCATGGCTCAGCATGGAACTGGCTGACTCTCTGTGATGTTGGCAAGCTCCACCGACAACGCGATTGGCTGCACTCTGCCGTCTCTCCCATGCCTGCATGCCTCCATGACCCTGAGGTCAGGTGGAAGGATAATGGCCGACCCCTCCCACCCCAGACCTAAACTCTGCGTGTCGCCGCCATACAGAAAGAGGCCCCTGTCCATTAAGACCAAAACCTCACGCCGCAAGAGCAGTTCCTTCCTTCCGTCCGCAGTTTGTTTCATCATCAAGACCAGGATTCACCGCTGACAGCGGTTTCACACCCCGTCCCCGAGGACAACACACACCAACATGAAGTCTCTCTAGAGCATCCATTACATCAGAGCACAGCCTTTTTTTTGTCTACAGTGCCCGTTACAGTCTCTGGATCTTCTTATGCACATTTAGTTATCATAATCAGAACATACTGTGCAGTTATTTGAATAATTTTATGAATTATAGTGTGAATTCTCTGGTAAACACATTTTTATTTATGTAGTATGTGTTTCTATGGCGCTCTATATTACTGTGTAAAATTCCTAGTTGTTAACATCCCAATAAACCTGACTGTGACTCTGACCCGAGCTATACCCTCGTCTGGGTCCACTGCTACAGAACCTGGGTGAAAGGCTGCAGCAAACGTTTCGCTTCATAGCCCGCCAAGCCGATTGTCTCAGGAGATGAATAACTTCAACCCCCTTGGATATAGACAGCGTTTAATTTGCGTTTATCATCCTGTTGCACCAGAGGATGTTTCACACATTTAGTGTGAGCCAGTCACTTTTCACCATTACACGAATGTAGGCGGACCTCAAGTGATAGTAAGGAAGGAATTAAGTAATGTTTCAAAAAGTAAGTAAACACTCACCATCTCGAAAAGATGTTAGCTTTTCGAGGTCGACACCACCAATCGTTCTCCGCCTCTCTACCCTTCTCTTGTTGATCCCATATACTACCTAGGAGGCGTTGGTGCCACAACACATTATACAATAGATGCATCTTTTAGCAGACGCAGTTTTACACATTTTATTATTAATAATAATAATAATAATCTTAATAATAATAATAATGAAAAAATAATACTAATTATAATAATTGTAAGATTTTAGATTCAATGTTCAGAAAATTCAATGTTCAAAACTAGAGATTTTGAAATGGAAAGTATTCACCTTAGGTGTCTCCTCTTCTTTGCGTTTTTTTGACATAGCATCACCTGCATCTACAGCCGGAGGGGGCGTTTGAGCCATCTCTCCCTCTGCACTGGCTTTCGTCCCCTCAGCCTTGACCACTGGGAGCGCAGCGGGCACCTTGGAAGGCGGCGTGCGGCCAGCAGACCCCAGGCTGCTCTGCTGTGTGACCTTTGACTCAAACAGCGCCTTCAAGGCCCCGATGCCCCCCCGGTGTAGTTGGCGGTCTAGACTTCCCATGGACTTACTACGGAACAGGTTGGTCTGGCGCTGGGTTCTCTTGCTAACGTCATTTTTCCTCAACAGAGATTCCAGTTTCCTCTCTACCGTCTCACTCACAGGAGGATGAGCTGTCAGGGTAATCTGTTGAGTCTTAATAAAGTGTTGATAAAGAAGAGCAAGGGATTTGCTGCGTCTCAGAATTATTGACACTCCAGGACGCTGCCTCCATAAGACTTGACAAGTATAGTGTGCTTTTTTTTGGCCTACTGTGGTCTGATTGAATCATTATTTACCTCTTGCTTTTGTTCCACATGGTTGGAAGTTATTTCAGCTGGGGAACTTACAGCTGATGATGTTTGATATCTGTAACAAAGAAACGATGCATACTGTGAGTATTTTCATTTCAAGTATTGTTATGCTCATTTTTTTATATTCTCATATATGCACATGATTATAACCACCTGGAAACAAGCTGAGATACAGACGTCCTCTTGTCTCTCAGCCCCACTTCTCTCCCTTTGTTTAGTTCACTTGATGAGGAGACACTCTTTTGAGACTGGGTGCGCCTCAAGTTATTCCTCCACTCCATTTGCCAATTCTGTCACTGAACCACCTTTCAAAATTGCAGAAAAGCTTAATTGAACTAAACTTCATAGTTGGAAAGACTGTAGGTTTTATTAGTTTCTCAGTAACTGAGTAAATAATAATCTATACATGTTTTGGTTCTGGATTAAAATGTAGTGCATGTCTAAAAAAATGATCAGCAAAGCTAGGTTCTGCTAATTGAAACAGTTTTAAGAGTTGTTTGTTGAGAGAACAAAACTGCGGCACATTAAAGCCAAAACGTTAACAAGGAACGTGTATTCACAGTGAATCTACAGATTCTTTCCCTTTCATTGAAATATTCTTAGTAGCAGCTAATTGTATTACATTACCTTAGAGAGGTTTGCCAGTTTCCATTCCCAAGGAACGTTAAATGAAGCTTCACCTAAATCACAAGACACACTCGCAGAGTTCATGAGCAAAGTCAAAGTCCCTTCTTTATTACTTAGGACTTCCTGGATTATGATATATGCAACGTTTTCAAAAAATCCCAATAGAGCTGCAAGCAATGAAACATACATAATTGAAGAAAATCTATAAAACCACAAAGAAGCTATCAGGGACGTTAACTAAACCTGACATAACATTCACGAGACTCATCACAAAATGGGCAACCTTAATGCCAATACCCTTTGACCTCTGAGGCGTCAAGATGAGTAACTGTATTTAGTAATTATCACTGAACTCAGACAATTTTGCTGACCACCAGACCTCAATGTTACACTGTGTCCATTTACATAATAATAGTGTGGAGGGTCCAAACAAGATGTGCTTGGTTCAAATTAAGTGAAATGAAATTGAATGACTACAACAGAGTTTGAACAAACAGCGAGTATAAGAAATGTTTGATGAAGCCATAATTATGAAGCTAATTTGGATTAGGGGGTTTCACATTGGATGGTTCCAATTTGTAAAACAGCAATTGCTCCAAACGATCCAATATACCTAGTAGTGGTTGGATACAGATAGAAAGGAACAAATGCTCTGCGAGTCAATCCACAGCTAACAATTCCAGGCCCCTCTGACCCCTGGGGGTTGAGGGGGAGCATCAGGCGACCAGGCAAGCTGGCTCCCTACGACCCCAGCTGACACACTGACAGCAAAAGCTACACATGGATAAGACTCATTGTCTACTGCCATTTAAAGCGTGTCTCGTTTGTGTTCAATGATAAATCCTTGATATGTGGCAATAAGCTAGATAACAACTGGTGAGAGGGATTCTTGTTGTGAGAGTGAATAATAATGACGTTAGTAGGTTTGAGGTAGATATCATTCCCCTTGCGTTCTGCGAGCCATCTCCTCTCGCTCTAAAGCTGGATAATACCACTCCCCTGTGGCCATTCAAGTGCTAACCAGCCACGATTAAGGAGACAAGTCACTCTGAATGACCATATATGTCCCAATGCACAGGTTACGCCACCCTAAATGTTGGTCATGGACTAGAGCAAATTTTCTGACCGGAAAAGAAAAAGACCCCTTGTGTTGAAAGTGAAGGAAGATAAATTGTGAAAACAAAAGAAAGGTGTCAAAGTGTATTTCATTTGATCACACAAAATGTAAATTACATGAAGAAGACAAAAATATGTGTACATTTTAAAAAGCATTTAGCAAAACCAGATACAAATTAAGTCTTCCTTTTCGTTTTTCTGAAAGAGTTGCTTTCAGAAACACACCATGTGTTCATGACGTCTGGACTGCATTTGTGCTCCACGCTCTTTAAACGATCAATCATAAGGTCAACCCCTGTGCAAACCTGCTCGACTAGATCAGGATTATGCTTTTAAAGCTACAGGAGCATATCATTTCCTTTAAAAATCCACTTGGACTTTGGAATCATTATTTTACTCGGTACTCCCTGGTTTTACTGGATTGTGAAATAGTGG
This sequence comes from Galaxias rostratus, assembly GCA_036024795.1. Taxonomy (NCBI): domain Eukaryota; kingdom Metazoa; phylum Chordata; class Actinopteri; order Galaxiiformes; family Galaxiidae; genus Galaxias; species Galaxias rostratus. The sequence continues at coordinate 2,142 of JAVQJS010090165.1, read as the reverse complement.
GCACAGGCATTACTGCCTTTCATCAGAATACCCTTGAAGTTACTTTAGTTTTGGTTGTGGGAAGACAGTATTTCCCAGACAAAGAAAGAGCAAAGCACAGCCGCACACATCCCTAAGGCTAAAAAGAAGACTCTGAATATTTCCCTGCCCTCCCCTACCCACCCTGCACCCCGCCTCCCTACCCTGCTCCCTCCCCCTTCCCCCCATGCCTAGTCTGCCTCTGGGGCGGCACAGAGATGAAAGAGAATGGCCGATGTTCAGCCTTTGACTAGGAGCTGTGCCGTGGTATGAGAGAACTCGCCCTGCTCCTCCTTCCAAACACACTCGCATTGTAGCTCCAATGAAGACTGATTAGGACTGGCTCGTTATTTCCCCTCGTTACTCAGACATGATGAACTGAAGAGGATTGGAAGCCACATTGTCATTTACAGACAGACACAAAGACACTCATACCCCCCCAGCATGTGCGAACATATACATACACACACACACACACACACACACACACACACACACACACCCACAAATACCCCCTCCACACACACACACACACACACACACACACTTATACTGAGTGTCTGTAAGACGCCTGGGAGGGAACATAAGTGTCAACGAAGTTACTGGTTGTAGCAGAAGATAGCCACATGGGGGCGATCAAGCCCATGTCAACAAAGCTCAAGTGAGGTTATTTGAGAACAAGACACAGGCTTTTCTAGGACATACAGCACTGAGTCAAAAATAAAGCACAAAGAGCAAAAACAAATTATTCAACCCAAGTCTTTTCATTTCAGCATTAAAAAGATTGTAGAATTGTATGCACCTCCGCCTATCTCTGACAGACCTGTCACTGGACAGCCTGGGGTTCATTTTATTACACCGATCAGCCACAATATTAAAACCACCTGCCTGATTTTCTGTAGATGCCCCTTGTGCCACCAAATAAGCTCTGACCTGTCGGGGGATGGACTTCCACAACTAGGTCCTTTGCTTCCTGCAAGTTATGAAGTGGGGCCTCCATAGTCCAGTTCTGATGCTCACATGGCCAATTGTTTGTGCATTAGACAGTGGGCAGAGTTCAGCATGGGAACTGACTGCATCAGACCAAATGTTCCAGTGTTAGCTCTCCACCCGCATCAATGAGGTTCTCCGGCTGTGCTCTCTTGGACTACCTTTGGGTAGGCACTAACCGCTGCGTACCGGTAAGACCTGCCGTTTTGGAGATGCTCTGACCCACTTGTCCTGCCACCACGATTTGGCCCTTGACAAAATCGGTCAGATCCTTACGCTTGCCCATTATACCTGCTTGAAACACACCAACTTAAAAAAACGGACTGTTCTCTTGCTGCCTAATATTCCACACTCCTTGACAGGTTCCTTTGGACGAGATGATCCATGTTGTTTCACTGTCCCTGTCGGTGGTTTCAGTGCGGAGGCTGATCAGTGTGTGCGTAACAGTACCCCACACAGAGGTGTGAGTCATCCAGACAGAAGGCCAGCCGTCTGGAGTACGTGTCTGTGATAGGGGACTGTGAGACACAGAGCCCGCGCCACGTGTCTGACTAAGCAGTGTGATTCATGCTGTACAGTACGGCACGTTACGGAGGTCTGGAGAAAAACAAACAACCACCAGGGACTGATGAAATGCACCCCCGGGAGAAACAGGAGGAGGTGGGCCAAGGATTTTGAGCAGGTCCTCTGTGGTGATCCTTTACTCCTGTGTGCGGGTCTGTGCAAGGCTACACAGCACAGTGCCTCTGAGGGCAGAGTGTGCAGGAACACTCCTGAATAAATACGAGCAGGCGAGGCGAAGTCACAGTTTGTCAAAGCACCTCTCAGAGATGTTTCACAAACACTTAAAAGAGGACCACGTGTCATGGTAGGGGGATTCTTTCCGGGGGCAATGCTGAGGCTGATGTGTTTGGATCCAACATAGGTCTATGTGATTGGTGGAGACAGTGTCCCCCTACTTCACAAAGAACACATCAGCAAAGATCTGGACGCTTGTGCTTGCACTTTGTTTGTGTGTGTGTGGGTGTGGGTGGGGGTGTGAAGCTGTGAATGATGGTGTGTGTATGTGTGTGATTTTGTGGTGGTGTGTGTGTGTGTGTGTGTGTGTGTGTTTGTGTTGGTGAGAGTGGGTGT
>JAVQJS010090164.1:0-11420 GCA_036024795.1 Galaxias rostratus | reverse complement strand
ACTGGTGGGTTGGTACTACTGGGAATACCTCTCTGGGGTTGGCCATGCTTTCACCCTGGATACCGAGCCTTGGAGGAATTATTCACAGAGACAGACAGAAAAGATAAGGCCAAGTAAGAGACAGCATGTCTTTTACCAAATAAAGACTCCCAAAGTATAAAACTGGGAAAGAAAACATATGTGAAGTCTGTGGTTTTCATTTGCAAATAAAAACATAAGCCTTTTTAATAACAAATGCTATAGTACGGTAGAGGGGGAGGGTAAAAGGCAGGGCTAGCTGCAATAGTTATTTTTATACCATACACCCTTGAGTGCTGCTTTGTATGGATAATAATCCATTTCCCCATTGGACCCAAGCACTGCATTTGCATTTACAGCTGCTCCTCCTCTTGCTCTGAGCTGCCGTACTGGTGATTAGCGCACACAACAAACAACAAAGGTTTCCTGGCAGTACTGGTCGGTCAGCTCTACCTGTAGTTGCCCGTAAATGAGCAGGAGAGACGGAATCACAGAACACTTCTGAGGCAGGAGGGATTTGGTGGGCTAGAAGACCGTGCGGCTGTCCGCCCATCACACAGCTACAGCTGTGCCCAAATCAGAGGGTGTAAGCGGGGGATAGAGGGAGGTTGACCGCCCAATGATCTTCAAAGCCAAGCGCGGATAATGAATGGGCCGGGTTCCTTCTTGTGAAGTCGGCGTGCTCTGTTGGTTCTGCAGGGCCAGGCGTCTATTACACCTCTGTTCCCCGGGGAGGCTATTAACAACAGGCAGTACCATACCTTACAAGTACCAACACACATGCATGTTTAGCCAAACTAACATACACTACACACATATCGGGGCTTACAATACAAGGACTTCAGCACAGTTCGCAATCAGTCAATGTACGATTAGCTGGAGTGAAATAAAAAAGTAGACACACACTGACACTTCACCTAAATGCAAGCTCATAGAACTGAAAAGAGAACACAGCAGACTTCCTTCCAGCAGTCAGTCACAAATTACATTATAGGTTGGTGGCTGTGCTCTCTTGAGAATAAAGAACTAAGCAATTGTGTTGCATTGAAAATGAGAACAATGAAATGAAAATATTCATATTAGCTCAGTTATCAAGGAAATAGTCCCATTGTTTCTTAGAATATGAAAAATTAGATTAAAGTTCTATTACCACTCAGTTTTTTTTTTAAACTCCGGCTCTCGAGTTGAGAGAACATTCCTTCTACTCTAATGTGGGTCTGAAGCTGTCATACCTGTGAAAACCCATCAGACTGCCACATCCAACTGCCAGCGAGTCTACTTTCAACAGAGTCTAGAGCCTGCTACCATCTCAGCTAAAACTAGTCTGAACAAGCCACAGGAAACCCCAGAGGGAAGGAGGGAGGCAAGAATGAAAGAGATAAAACATGTACCCTTCACTCTCCACCGAGTCAGCCTTCACTGTTAACCTTATCTGAACTCCAGAAGTAAAAACAGCTTGCTAGCACGGCAAAGCTAAACCATTTTAAATACAGTTACGATGCCAAGCTATTCGACGCGGCATATAAACATTACACAACTGCCAATTTGTGAACGGCCATGCATTACTCCTTGCTTTAGGTGACCGGCTGGCTGCTGAGTCAAGCTTCTGGACATAAGGAGGAACAGCAGGGTTCTTCCGTTGGCGCACTGACACGTACACACCCACAACCTCCTTTTTAGTTGCACAACCCAGAGGATGATCAGTCACCACCACCATCATGTAACCACGACATAAACAGCTCTGGCTAAGTGAGGGACCAAGTGTTGAATGAATAAGTATTCATAACCTATCCAAGCATAATTGTCGAGCATAACCCTAAAAACAATCAAAGTTGTAATGACGCTGAAAGAACAATGACAATATGAGCCCCTTTGATGGAACCAGATCTATGGCAGAGCCAGTGTGCTCAGAGGGCTAGTGGACTGAAATCAAAGGGAGCAGAGGGGTGAGTCGGTGGAGAGAGGACGGAGTGAGCATTTGGAGCCAGGAAGTAAGAAGATACTGCAAGCTGGAGCGCCATCCATGCCAACAGCAGATATAAGGCAGAAACCTCACGATCAAGTTGCATCGTTTCTTCCCTCCAGCCTGTGGAAACGAGGGAGAGAGGGTGGTGGACAGACACCATGGAAGAGGGTGGGGGGAAATATATACAGATAGACCAAAAAGAGTCCATGCACAGCACAAACAGTGAGCCATCACATAGCTAATTTGACCAACTACAATCCTTCATTCGTGTATGGGGTTGTGTAGCAGTCATTAAATCAGTATGGAAACTGGTACCGGCTCTACGCCATGTGGCCCAGCCGGGAAAGGAATGTGCTCTGAATAATGGAGACAACAATGAGTTCAATTAGTTCAGTTTACATGGTAGGAGACCTATACATATTATAGATAGATACCACACATAGATATTTTGAGGATGAAAGTACAGTTTGGCTAAACTCTTTTTCCCAGCACTAATTGAGGGAGCAAGGCAAACTGGTTCACGTTCTCTTGCAGTGAACGTTTCTGAGACATGTGGCTGTAAGGGATCTGACTAACACTAAGCATGGGGAGATGATGAGGAACATGCAGTATCTGTGATACTTTGTGACGAACGTCTCAACCAAACAAGCCAGTAAAGTCACATACTGCACAAGAGCAGCTCGGTTAAATGTCTGTGGTTGAATGCATGACTCAGAGAGGGTGGGAGGTGGCCAGTGGGAGGTGGGCTGTCCCTGTTGGCAAATGCAAACACTTCAAGCTAAATTTGCAAGACCTGCTGCTACCATTGGTCAAGCCTGCTGCGTCAACAGTTCCCTCATTGTGGATCCATGACAAGTGTTCAGGCTTTCAGAATGTCCTGCATGTGGTTGCGTTACTGTGTTCCATTGAACCCTCTGATCCCCTGTAGAATGTCAGGGTGTGAATGGGGCATTGTGCAGAGTGGGTTGGATGCCATGTTTACCTGGATGCTTAATCCTACTTTCTAGATACAAAGATAAAAAGGGCACGTGCCTACACATAGACCTAGGCACAGCGGCACACACACGATACACAATATTTGGCGGATTGTAAGATGAAATTCACAATTTCAGGCCTTAGGTGGAGATTTGCTGTGCCAGAACATGGACGGTGGTTGCTCTGGTAACTAGTCATGGCCTGTTTCCTGTCTGATTCTTTGAACATGCACAGAGCAGTCATAGTTAGGGTTGTGGGGCACCCCTAAACTGAGTGGGGGGAAAGGGGCAATAATCACTACTTTATAATATATAACCAAGACAAAAAATCTCAGGGAGAATACCCAGTAACCACCCAACTGTGATGTCTAGGTTCAATCAAAGGCACTGATGGTTGCTGGCGCCACTCAAATCAACATAACTTCAATTCACCAAAGTGTACAGTCTGTGGGATCAATAAGTCAATCCCAAAGCTATATACCTTCCCTAAGACAACCAATCATCAAAGCTATTCTAGTTTATGATGCTATTTGGAGAAGGGACTGGAGATGGTCTGATGCAGGCTCTGAAATTGGACTGATTTAATGCCCAGATGACTGCCATCTTCACCACCCAATGAGTAGTTTTTTAATGATATTTATTCTATTAGATCTCAATTTGGGCCCTTGGAACTCTTTTGTGAAGCTATTGAGCTGGGTCAACTATGGAACGATTTACAGCATGAAGGGAAGAAGGAAGGAAGACTGGAAAATATCTCTGCGCATCGGTTTATCCGTTCAAAAGAAAATATTAAATTATGCATAAAATGTTGAATTCTTACTCCCATTATTGTGGAAATCGCTAGATTCTCAGATAACACTAATCAGTAGAAGCAAACCATTGGGTGTTGAGGTCTCAAATTAGAACTTTAAGGCAAGATGAGAGACGAGAGAGAGACCCTGTGTCTTTGTGTGTAAGTTTAATGCATCCGTGTTGAACCAGTCACTGCCTAGTACACTGACTAATTTACAGAAGAGCTATTGTCTCAAACGCAGCTGGTGAGGGAAGTGTTGGTGGCCTAGGGAATGCTCAACATTTGCATAGGACCTAATGTCCCAAGATAGTTGCAAGTGTAAAGCTCACATGTGTGTGCTACTTGCACATGCACTTCCAGCACCGCGCGCACACACATTGTAGACCTAGTTATAAAGTAAACGCGCATCTGAAAAGGCACATACATACAGGTCAGTCCCCTAATGGACCAGTCGATATTAGTAAGGAAGATGGATGACCAATGGATCCTTTTATGTCCCATGCTCAATGTCCTGTTTCTCCTTCTATGTCCTTCAAAACCCCTGGACACTCACTTGGCTGCATCCATATGGCAATGAATGTGTCTAGGCTTACTCTTACTTCAAAGTACCGTTAGTTAATTGTGGACAGAAATGGGTTGAATTACTTAGTACCATAGTTTTCAACATTTCATTTGGCCAGAGCCCAAAAACAACTCCTGTGTACTGAAGGAAGGGATTTACTGAAGATAAGAGTCTTAACACTAGCTTGTAGAGCACTGACTGTTCAGCATCGGTCAAATGAGAGCAGTAGCGAGAGGGGTGCTTCCACTGTAGGGATTAAACCCAGTGTCCTGCAAAGACCCTGTGCAGAGACATGTGTTTCAAGCTTTCAGGAGAATGAGTTCATCCTTGGCTCAGCAGATTTCACTTATGTTGGCAATGCACATCAAGGTTGTTCATGCGTGATTTTGTTGCAGCTGGAAAAGTGAGAAAGAAAGAGTAATTCTGGCAAAAAAATCAATTGACAGTGGCCCATATTAACGGAGCCAGTCAGTAAGTCAAACTCCTATTCAAGATCTGGGGGGTGGGGGCGGGGTAAAGGAAAAATACAAAAATAACCTAAACAGACAGAAGGCCACCCACCTACACCTTTCAAAACTTTTAAAGTAAGCAGTATTGGGGCAATTGGTTGCAGAAACTGAGCAAGACATACAGACCGCATAAATATATGATTAACAAAACATTCTTCCCTGTTTTTCTGCAAAACTAAAGTCCATAGGTTTCCTTTGTTTTTTAGGCTGACAAGTCTAACGGACAGAGAACAGACAGAACAAGTCGGGATCAGAGATAGTGGAGGAGTCCAGAGACTCACTTTTGATTTTAATGACACTCTCAGCCCTCTGATCATCCCTCAAATGAGAATTGTATATGTGTCTTTTCAAAGAAGGCTTCCCCAGACCATAAAGAAAATCTCAAGAGTTCCCTGGTTGAATTTAAAATCCACAAGGCCACATGAATATGCTTTAAGGGGAATCACACTTGCTGTAAATAGCATCAGATAGCAGACATTTAGGCACCACAGTCCTCCCACAATATGGATCCAGGAGTTTGGGTTGAATATGCCTGGTTGAGTCTAAAAAACACTATGGCTAGAGGGATCAAACAAACTGTCACATAAAATCGACAATAAACTCAATGTGTTTGGTTTGAAAAAGTTATGTTAGTCAGCAGATGTTATTCTACCCGAAAACAATCTCACAAAATAGTAAAAACGGTATGGAGGTGGTGACAAAGCACATGGTTAAGATGAATCCATACCCGTGGCTCCTTTAGAGCAGTATATACATTGCCAACAGAAGATCTCTGGTGCATAAATCGCAGGTGACTTTACAACTCCATAAAGGAATCCGGCAGGAAGCCATCTCCATTACAGCCTGGCAGGGTTTTTTGAATGACTTTGTGCAGGGGACACCTTTCCATGACACTGACCAGGCAGGGCACAAGGAACAGCAAGAATAAGCATGCAATAAGAAATTATTGGGCAACTATTAGTGTGAAGAATTATCATGCAACTAAATGAAAAAAGAAAATGTTCCCATCTCATTTGTTTATTTTAATCTGTTGAGGTGAGAATAATAAACAAACAACTCAAAATTTACAAATAAACATTTGACATTAAAAAATGTTTTTTTAAATGAAATTAGCAACTTCTTCCTATCACAGACCTGGACAAATGTGTTAAATTCTCAATGTCAAGATAATTAGAAAATAAACTGTGTCCGGGAGGCTGTGGTTGCTGTTGCACAAAAAGTTGAACGTCAACAGATCAAGAAACTGACAGACTCCATGAATGGAAGGCTTGTGACTGTTATTGAAAAGAAGGGTGGCTATATTGGTCACTGATTGTTTTGTATTTTTTTATGTCAATTGTTTATTTGTAAATTTTGAGTTGTTTGTTTATTATTCTCACTTTAACAGATGAAAATAAACAAATGAGATGGGAACATTTTCGTTTTTCATTTAGTTGCATAATTTTGCACACTAATAGTTGCCAAACAATTGTGCACACATAGTTATTCTCCAAAGAAAGCCAAAACCTCACTTTTACTTTCTTAAATATTCAGGTTGGAGGTTTATTAACATTTTGGATCGACCGAGAACAATGTAGTTGTTCAATAATACATTTAATCCTCAATAATACAACTTGCCTAATAATTGTGCACACAGTGTATATAACTTGGAATGTCAGAGATAACCAGAGTTAGACTGTATCTGAAACACAATAGAGCTGCCACATCCACAGTTTTTTTACCCCTGTCTCATTCCCTTAGTTTATCAGTACTAGTCCTTGCAAGGGTAAATACAATGCTTTTGTGGGATGGAGAATATAAAAAACATGGCTGGTATGACATATTGATTTTCTCAGAAGACTGAAGCTATTTATTTGAACATAAAGGGAAGGTACTCCAGAAAAAAAGGCTTTGTCTGCAAGCTGCTGTAGAAAAAGTATTCAGGTTGTATGAACACAAAGAAGGAAGTGAGGAGGTAACACATTATATGCCATGGTCCCTGGTTAGATTATATTCATTTTTAAAACACAAGTAATATTTAAAAGATTTTTTTTGCCTCCATGAGTTTTAGATGGATAGAAGTCTCAAATCGAGTCCTAATAGCCCATTTATGTGAGCAGATAACGCGTTTGACCCTGATGTGTCTGGAAATATATTTGAGGGGAATGCATTTTTCTGCAAAACATATGTTAGCCTTCCTGCCCAGATATGCACCTCCCTGTTTAATTTCAGTGTATATCAATGTTAGATGGATAAAAGTCTCAAATTCATCATTCTGCAGACCAGATTTGACACTTGCCGAGATTTGCAAACAATGGGCTAGAAACAACGTTTCATCCAAGTGTCTGAAAACAAAGATAAAGAGGGGATGCATTTTTCAGTAGAACAGATTTTACACCTGCCCAAATTAGCAACCTCTTCCTATCTCAGATCAGGATAAATGTGTTTAATTCTCAATGTCAAGAAAATTAGAATGCCCAAAATATAAAATGTAATCATGACTGATCCTAATGTGTTTCTATAGAAAAATGTAGATGTACCATTTGAAATTAGCACTGTTAAGCCAATATAAACTATATGTACTGTTCACTCTTGGGTTTCAAGAAACAAAGTACATATTGCACAAAAGGTGGCCTTCACTTTCATGGTGCGTTCTTCATCGTTATTCTTGTTTCAATTAATTCACCTGTCCACCAGAAGTTCCAGTGAGTCTACATCTTTCTGACTAAGGCTGCATTCCTAGCCGTTTTCATCAGCTTTCCGCCATTCAGCTCACAACCAGTGTTTGACTTTTTACTTTGTGCCTTAGAGATCCAGCCATTCCAAGTCTTATGTTTTTATTATTACCTGGCTGAATTCTGACTTTCTTTTTAGGTTATTCATTTCCTGTGCGCCTGCAACCTGCCAGATTACCTGTTGCAAATGTTTCACTGTAATGCTCTGACATCCTGCGTGTTGCCAACTGTATGCTTGCTTATTGACTTTTGTATTGAGTAAACAACTTTCAACTCATGTTGCCTGCTACTATCAAGTACAATGGAAATGTCACACACATAACATTCACACTGACAAGATGTTAACCAAGTTTGATTGATATGTGACCGATGAGAACGTCTATTCAATGCATGATGAAGCAGAGCTGATTTTTTTTGGTTGACCCCTGACACAGGTGTCAACTCCAAAGACCTAAACATCTTTGAACTGAGGTCATCAGCACCACATTTCACCGTTTGTTAAACTGTGGAAGGCCAAAATCTCTCTAAAGACCCCACAAAGCCAAAGGAGTAGCCTGCCTAGTTTCAACCATATATGTGTAAAATGACTACAAGAAGTAGACAGTAAACCTTTTGTGGCTTCTTTTTTTATAAGTCAAACATTTGAGACAGCAGTGCTGATTCAGAATTAACAAAGCTAATTTAATTTTAAACAACCACCTGTAGGTTTGTCTTTACCACTCAGAGATATAATGAGACAACTTCATAATACCAAACACCTGTCTCCAATGTTTGAAACACAAGCTATTTTACGATAGCCCAGCGAAAAGGTATAATCCTTCTGTGACTTGTTATTTTGGTCTATAACATCAACTTTCACCTAAAATATCCAAAAGAGCTGTTCTATTTCAATTTTTTTATCAATCATTGTGATGTAAAAGATAAGCACCCAGGCAATGATACATGTGACCTGACTACATGATTTATATTGAGATTTGTGCAGTAAACAGTCTTCTGAAAATTAGGTATTGAAATAAATGCAAATATGAGTTGGGCCTGTAAGCCATCCACTTCATTCCACTACTTTCATTTAAAAAGATTCAAATGACACTTTCTAGGACCTCGACCATTCTAGAATGATAGTAGTACAGTGCCAATAGTGAAACAAACGCACCACACACAATGCCTTAGGAAAGCACAGAAAATCATAAAAGACTGCAGCCACCAAGGCTATGGTCTGTTCTCGCTGTGGCCGTCTGGTAGACACTACCGGAGTATCCGGGGACGGACGACCAGACTCACAAACAGTTTTTTCCCCCAGGCCATCAGGCTACTCAACCAGTAACATTAACCTCTGGGATCACATTGATCACATGACTCTCCTATGTATGCTCCTTCCCTCCCTATGTCCTTTCAATGCGCATCATCATAATCCTATGCACATATTCATCAGTACTCCTGAACTTTATATATTTAAAATATTTAATACTCTAATTATCTGTGTCCATATCCCCATCTGTACATATTTTGTATCTATTTTTTTGTCTTATTTTTATTTTTTGGGTGAATATTTTGGCTTTGTTCTATGTAGTTGCTGCCAGCCATGTCATAAGAATTTCTTTGCTCAGAATGATCCTGTGTTATTTTGTGCACTTGACAAATAAAATACTTTGAACTTTTGAACTTTGTAATGGCAGAATTAAGATATTACATGTAATGGTGAAAATAATACACATTTAGAATTTTCAGATTGGCTGTGACAACTGCGCTAGATGACATCACCATGGGTGTGTGAACAAACCAGACCTAGATAAGCAGTACCTCCGCCATCAGGTCACCCAAGTTATAAACTCTTGAAAATAAATTATTGGCTTTATTTGATTTCAGTCACAGGCATTTAATTAATACGTTTGTGAAATTAGAGGCAGGGGTTTTGGATTATAATTTAGGCTGTTCCATTATGTACCGAGCTGTAAAACACATAAGCAGTTGTGTAAAATAATGGGGATTTTGTTGATTCAGAATCAATCTTGAGGTATTTAATGGTTGACACAAACAGTGACCAACAAAAGGTTTACTCTCTGGTCCATCCAGTCCTTTTGTCTGAAAAAAGACTGAAATTAGACAGGTCACACCTTGGCCTTTGTTGGGCCTCTAGAGAAATATTGCCCTTCCATAGTTGAACAAATTATGAATTGTGGCTCTGATGACTTAAATTAAAACATGTCTAAATATTTGCAGTTGACACCCCCGTGAGTGACAGAGAGGATGTATTTGTCAGAAACAAAACCAAAAACTCAGCTTTGCTTAATCATGCATCCACCACCTAACTCTCTGTTTGATTACAAATAAGTCAAGCGTTAACATCTCGACGGTGTGAATGTAATGCGCAAGACACCAAAGAGAAGCAGGCAACCCGAGACAAAAGCCGCTCACTTGATACAAAAGATCGATAAAAAAAGAATACAGTTGGAAACAAGCAGGCAGTCAAATCAGGCAATAAATCCAATGGATTTTCTAAGGCACAACGTAATGATCAACATTGGCAGTGAGCTGATGAGAAACAGCTAGGAATACAGACTTAGTTAGAAAGATGTCGACTTACTGGAACCTTTGGTGGACAAGTCAATGAACTGAGCGAGGAAGACGAAGAGTGCACCATGAAAGTGAAGGCCATCTTTATAGAATACAGCAACCACACACTTTGTTTCAGGAGACTTAAGACTGAACTGTACATAGATTCTATTTAGGATTAACAGGGCTAATTTTAAATGGTATATATTCCAAAGACCCCCTTGATGAGGACTGACAGATAGCAAAGTGACTTGAAAATGCAAGCCAGTTACGCTTATCATTTCAAGCAGCTTTATGACATAGCCGGTCAATTTACAATGAACCTAAAACAAAAATTGGCCAGCCCAATAAATGCAGAAAACTTGCTGTTCCTATAAGGGAAATTTCCACTGGGTAGCCGGACACAAACTTAGAAAGAGAACAAGCTGAGCAGGAGTAAGATACACAGTAAATCAAGGCATTCATTGTAATCAAGGGAGGAGGACACTATAACCTATTGTCTAACGGTTAGACTAACGGCTCACGGGTGGCCGTTCGATCTCGCGTTCCTGACAGATGTGACAGAGAAACTAAATGCCCTGAACCTACTGTTACAAGACAAAAACAAACCCATATATATGATAAATGCTGTGATGTTAGTGCATTTTAACGCAAAAATGATTTTATGACTTTCAAAAATAAAAGTCTGCAGCACAGCTTACTTGGAAAGATTATGGAAAGCCATGGGCATTTGATGATTTGAATGTACAAAAGTAAATATTGTCCAAGCTTGGGCAAGAGTTTGACAAGTTTAAGGACTTTTATCAAATTCGGCCCTGTGCAGCATTTATGCCAAGCATTTATGAAATGTGAAATGTCAGAGCAGATTGTGTCAAATCAATCTTGTGGGTATGAAGGTTATATTATATCACCAAAATCATGTCCTGTTAAAACTGCAACAAAGTTTCTGGAGCAGTTGCATTCTATGTGAAACAGCTTTTTCTGACGAATGACATGAACACTACGTTAAAAACAAGCTGATTGCTTTTTCGAGTTTTGATATGTTCTGTGTGGGGGGAAAAGTATTATAACAAGACAAGAGTTGCTCTGGTGACAAATTATTTCAAAGAAGCTCTCAGATTAAAAAAAGTTGGAGACTCCTGACCTGGGCCATATGTGATTATGCGTGACCACCTGGATGATTGCACACCATGGATATCTTTCAGACAGAGCTGGGTGGCACTGAACCCTGAAATGGCCTCTCAGTTTTGCAACTACAATCGCAACTGCAATAGTATAAGCGAAAACTAATTTTGAATTGATAATGGGCATGCATTCCTCTTCAATAACTA
>JAVQJS010090151.1:0-16813 GCA_036024795.1 Galaxias rostratus | reverse complement strand
AGGACGGGACAGGACAGGGACAGGGACAGGGACAGGGGCACAAAGGGGCGGGACGCGCTGCCTCCGTGTGTGTGTATGTGTGTGTGTGTGTGTGTGTGTGTGTGTGTGTGTGTGTTTGTATGTGTATGTGTGTGTGTGTGTGTGAGTAAGAGAGATGGGGGGTGGTGTCGACCAGAGAGCATAAATTGAAGCCCCCGCTCGAGCCTCAGCGCAGTGTGTCTGTGTGTGAGCTAGTTGCCTGTTCCTCTCCGTCCATCCCTCTCTCTTTCTCTCCTTTTCCTCCTTCCCTGGATCCTCATACATATATCCCTAACCGGGCTTATATATGTATATTTGACTTTTGGGCTCCTTTTTTCTTTTTCTTTTTTTTGGGTTTGTCTTGAGCAGATTCAAATGGAATTTTTAAATGGGGGTATTGGGGAGAATTTCGCTGAAATCCCTCCCCATCACCCCCTGTGCTGCCCTTTCTCCTTCCCCCTGACTGCATGCGTGACACCTGCCTGCCTGCCTTCCATCCCTCCAGCCTCCCTCCAGCCTCCCTGTTAGCTCCGTCCCAGTGCTCCCCAGCCCAGGAGGACCTTCGCCGTCTGGAGATGCACTGCCAAGACCGACAACAACAACAACAACGTCCACATTGGAACCAAGGATTTCAAGGAAATATCCTGCAGCTCCTCTTGGCATTTTTCCCCATTCTTGTAGACAAAAAGGATTTATTGTCTTAAAAAAAAATGTTCTTCTCGTGCTACAGTAGTATTTTAAACGAAGTCGGTCAAGAATTTGAAAGGATTTTAAATGTAACACTGCGGTGTTTCTGGATGTGAGAGTCTTGGCGTAATCGCACACAGGCTAATCCTTTCATTTGCTATTTTGTTTTGAAATCATGCATTTGTATCTATTTCTTCGTCATTTATTTCCCACCCATTCATGTATAGCAGGTATTGAGTAGAAGTGGGGCTAGGGTTGGGTTTTTCCATCTGTACGTGGCTCTAAGTGCCACAGCGTCTTGCTTGCGCACAAACAAACGGAATCGAGAGAGAGCAAATGAGAATGAGAGAGGCGGTAAGAAAAAAGGAGGTAGTAGGAGGGAGGGAGAGAGCGGGACATATAGCGAGAGGAGAAAAACCACAATAGCCAATTGCTTCGTCTTGAGGGGAGAGCAATCAGACATGTAAGGATGGACAGCGGAGGCAGTCCTATGGTAGGGATGTTGCATAGCTCGGCATCCCCATGCAGCGCCACCGATCTGCTCGCCTGTCATCCTTTGTTTTGCTACGCAGGGAGGAGGGTCTGCTGGCATGGTATAGCAAGCAGGTAGCAGGATTGCGTCTCTCTTCATGTGCAACAAAGGTAGCTCTCTTTCTCTCTCACGGTCTCTCTCTCTCTTGCTTCACACAGAATCTATAGCTGCTTCTATCTCTTCACAGGAGCCTTTTTAAGGGAATGTCTTATAGCATGTGCATTCCCATTGCCTTTATGGCATAAGTGTTGCTTTGACATTGAATAGGTGTGTTTCTTTTATTGTGTGATTATCTTGTTGCAGTAAATGCCTTCAACATTCTTTCTCACGCTGCACACATACGCCCCACAAGCAGTGCAATGTACACTGCAATCTCCGTATTATGTGCACCACATCTATGCTCGCATGTATGTATTTGTGTGTGTTTGTAAGTCAATGGTCTCTATGGTAAGGTTTTGTTGCATGTCTGTGCGTTATTTGCATGCAATGTGCTTCAACGAGGAAAAGGACCGCATAGCTTCCTCCAAGACTGAAGAGAGGAGAGGACCCAGGTGAGGAGAGAGGGATGAGAAAGTCAAAACAGCAGGGTGGATGCGGATGGACCAAAAAAAAGAAACGATGAAGTAGTCACAGTGGGGACGTAGCTTGGCCAACAACACAGGGCATAGAACAGAATGAGACAAGGAGAGGAACCAGAAGTTATTTGTGTGGGGGGGGACCAGGAAAAATATTTAGACAGAGCAAAAAGGAAGAGAGAAGAGTTTGGGTTTGTGCTCTTTGTGTTCACAGTGGACCTTGATTTAATTTCAATACAATTAAGGCACGCGGTGAATGCCAAGAGAGGAGCCACTGTCGCCGTTCACCTGAGGGACCAGCGAGTGTGACTAGGTCATCTCCAAAGGAACAGGCATAGAAATAGAGGAAAGCTGCTAACGTTGAGTCGATAAAGACAGACATCGACTGAGAAAGTTGGGGTTCGATTAAATGCAACGTCTAATAGCAAAATAGTCCTCATATGAGATTGGAGGGAGCGAGTTACCCCAGAGAGGCAAAAGGAAAAATATTCACATATTCACATGCACATTCACATATATCTCAACGTTATTTTAATAATTTAAACAGCTTTAGCGCTCTCTGTAGAAGAGAGTATGCGAGTGAGTCAAAGGGGTCCCTATATGAAGACTAATTTGGAGCCCATAATGGGAACACAGTCTGTGTCAGCCTACCAGAATGTGTGTCAGGGCCAAACGGACAGAGGGCTGACTCCAGGGGCATCTGACCATGTGGTGTTAGAGGACCACATCAAAGGTCTGTGTTAACACACACGCTGCACCTGCCCTTTCTACAACAGAAAAGAGCAGAGAGATGGAGGCCAATATATGTCAGTTGCAAAACAAATACGTTCCAACAAACTGCTGATGAGCCAGGTGTACTAGTGAAAGTCTACATTGACCATTTGGAATTATAGATTTAGCAATAAATAGCAATGAGCAAGAGATTTTATTTCTCAGTAAAAAATTGGTAATTTCATGTAATTGATATTTCTTCCATACATGACATTTGACATGACATCTATGTTTTTTTTTTATATTCATGGTTATGTCGTGATGTTTTTGTTTGTTTTGTTGACTGCAAATATCCGCAATAAAGACATAACTTCTTCTCTAACCTCATTTCAATTGATTTAATTTTAATTAGTTGCTCATTATATCGTGACAAGAGAGTGAGCAGAACTCTAGGGTAAAAATGTATTCCTAAAATGCGATAGGCATTTTCAGCGCCGTATAGGCTGTTGCTTTCGTTCATTTTTGACCTAAGAAAAATACCAAAGCCAAATGCCTTCCATGATTCCATACGATCATCTCAATCTAAACAAGTAGATTAGAAACAAATTCAAATGATCACAATTCATACAAAAAATATCTATTGTCGCTATGACATTTTTTATGAAAGTTATTTTAGAACGTGTTGTATAGTATAGGTTTATATGTTTTATTATCAATTTATATTTTGTCACTATCAGTCCATGTCCTGCAGTTTTATTTTACGTGCAAAAGTATTAAATCAGAACAATTGCGCATTTATTCAATATTGTGGTATTAAAATATATTTAGGCCCGTTATGTTCAGAATGGAGACACGTCTTGAAAAGAAAAAAAGGAAAAACCTACACGTGCCGCATACTGTTTGAAAGAAAGGTCAGCAACGTTTGAACACCCATGTGCTTGATTATGCATATTCACAATTCTCAATAGAATAAGGACAATGGCAGAAATAAAGGATAATACGCAACATG
Organism: Galaxias rostratus; assembly: GCA_036024795.1. Taxonomy (NCBI): domain Eukaryota; kingdom Metazoa; phylum Chordata; class Actinopteri; order Galaxiiformes; family Galaxiidae; genus Galaxias; species Galaxias rostratus. Next base: position 13,281 of record JAVQJS010090151.1, on the reverse strand, counting down.
CCACAAGCGCGTAACCCCTCGGAATTGCAAGCAGGTGATCATGATTACTCTTTTTACATAAAGAATAAACTGAATCAATCATTGTGTCATTTTGCTCATTATATCAATGGCATTGCTGTCCGTTATATAACGCATAAGGTCCAGAATATGCTGAATTAATTTTGCGTTGGGACGTGTATGCAAAATGTCAAACGTACACACACATTACAGATAAGGACGTGCACTTTTTGTGCAAAATTGGTCTTATGCAGCCAAATGACAAGGAAAGCAATAAAAAATATATTTTCTAGATCAGTAGCAGTAAATTAAAAAACAACTGCTGAGTTGGCTTACCAAGTGTATGTGGATGGCTCTCTTTTGGAAATTAATTGAAAAAGGCCAAAAGAGAGCATTATGGGGGATGTGGGCAATGAAATTAAATGTTACGTTGTCAAAATTAGATTCAATATGAGCAGTAAAAGCAGACCAAGCATTAGCGGGGTGTGCCTATAGGCTATGGTTGCTTTGTGCATTTGGTATTTTCTTTTTTTAATAACGGGCTTAAATGTTGATTAAGATATATATTTTTTAAAGAATCAGGCCTAAGAAAAGTAATTTTATTATGTAAATAGAGGTCGAGGTAGACATGGCGAAACGTTACTAATGGAAGAAAGAGATGGATGCCTTTATGGTAATGAGGGGCACGTGCCGAGGTGAAAGAGCATTGCCCCCCCAGTATCAGTTGAGCAGAATCATTAACTGCAAACACCCTGGCCTTATGATCCCAAACTCTCCTAAAACAAACCAGTTTGAAAAAACTGAGCAATTCAGCAAATCATGTTCTTATGCAAAAACAATGCTAACGTCAATTTACTTTTAGATATGTCTGAAATTAACAAAAGTATTTTTTATATTTTGGATAAATTAAGGAAGAAAAACATCTGAAGCAGGCCTTACTGTGATGTGCCTCTTTGCAGCCTTCATGGCAAAGTGCATTTATGTTTTGCTGAGCAACCTCATTTTGTGTCTTGGTGTGGGATTTCTCTGTGTAGTTCATGGGTTTCACCTGTCCTCATTTGTGTCATTGTGTCCTCCTGGGTTCTCCCGTTTGGTTATTTTGTGTTTCAGGTTTGGTATTTAAGTCTGGTTTTGTGTCCTTGTGGACTCATTCTTAAATGTCACATGCCTTTTAAGCCTTCTTTTTGTGCCTTTTGGGATTGTAAATTAAAGACCTATTTCTCGCACCATTCACCTGCGCCGGGGTTTACTGTTCTTTGCTATGCAGCGACTTTTAGAACACTAAGATACAAGTGGAGACAATATATGCATATGTCATTCTGTCTGTCTGTCTAATTAACACATACATACAAAAACACACACACACACACGCACACACACACACACAAATCATTTCGCCTAGATATTCAACAGTGAAGATAGAATAACATTGTCATTCATATCGTAAGACAAAGACTCAGCTTTTTTCTTTAGTATTCAGCCTTATGAGCACAGACCCCGACAACAGTCACCCCTCCTCGTCTCCCAATAGTCTAATTTCCTTTCTTCTTCTCCATCGTCTCAGTGGCTGTATCTGTCTCTCTTTCATGGCCTTTCATTTGCATCCCACGAGGGGCTAAGGCTTCCCTGGGGACTCCCAGATAAGGGTCACTGGAGATCCCCTCAGGCAGCCTGCAACACGCACACCCGAATGCAGACAAGACACGTGCTGTCCCTCCCTCCCTCCCTCCTTCTCCATTAGGGCCCACCTTGCAACCCTCTAGTACACAAGCAATCCCAGCTCCATTTGCCACACTATCACGTATCTAATCACTTTCATTAAAGTTACAGTATTGCAAGTCATTTATTTGGTGACATCCTAAATATCTTTTGTCCTTTTTAAAAATCAAAGCCAGGTAAATAAGAAGGGAAATTTATTTCACCATGACTCTCCTTTTGCCGGTCCATTGGCCGTATCTCCAGCTAACTTGCCCAACTGCAACCAAACACATTGACGCCAACATTAAGAGAGCGGGATAAAACCCCCGTCCACTTATACTTATTCAAATGAGCACTAAACCTCCCACCAAACTACCTTCTCCTCCTTGTTTCAGACTGACAACATACAAGTAAAGACGAATGCTATACAATCAAGATAGTCATTATCCATGAGGCTTTGTTCTATCCTAATTCATGCATTGATGACGACCGCAACCCCCTCATCTCACACCCCCACCACGAAATCCACTCTGCTATCCTCCTTCCACTCCCCGAACGCTAACCACCCCTCACATCTACAGCATATAGACCTCCTCCTCATCAGTACTGGAGCACGTTACGACTCCATCTCTGTTGCTGCTCTGTGGAGCCCTTGATGTGGGGGTTCATCAGGTTCAACACCATCTAACAGAATACATGAGTGAGGGTGTTGGTTTGAAGAAAGACATCGGTCACAAAACATGTGTTGCAGATAAATAAGCGAAAGTCAGGTGCTGCTAGCTGGACGACTGTGGCCGGTTAAGATACGATTCCAATTTCATATGAAAGAAGCCCTCTTAAACATCCAGTTCCCAGTCTGATTATTTAATACACGAATGAAACAATGTACCAATCAAATGTGCGTATGAGCTCAGGTCGGATCTGCATAGGTAGGGAACACTCCTCACCCCTGAGGTAAACCATCCATCCATCCATCCATTATCAGAACCGCTTATCCTATGCAGGGTCACGGGGAGCTGGAGCCTATCCCAGCTGACTTCGGGCGAGAGCTATTTTAAATTCCCCTGACTCTTTCTCGTTTAAATCATATCAGAAATTGCAACCCCCAAGGATTTCCGCCTTGAAATCTGTATCAAATGACTTAATATAGCACAACTAAAGTGAATATTATTTTACCAGGGCCTGGTGTATTCATACCAAAATGTAAACGTCAACGTCTTGGTCGGAATTACCAGACTGGCCTCACTTGCAGGCGTACAGTACGTCCAGCTGCAGATCTACAAAGCCCAATCTGTCAAAGCATTACACTTCACTTCGTTGTATTTTGCCGCCCCCTTGTGGATCTGTTGTCAGTGGTCAATCACTTGTGAGAATGACAGGAATAGTTGTCACTCGCAACTTAAAGGTTGCTTGCAAGTAAAAAACGTTATTTTCAGAATATATTTACCATTACCTCAGATGCCAATCCCTCCAACCGTGAACCTCTTTTGTGTGGTGTATCAGTAAATGCATTAATTTAGCACATGCCACAGAGCAGGCTCCAGTTGAAGTCTGGAGAAGTAAAGGTACTTAAAACAGTTGTAAGATTAACAGACAGAAATCCTACACCAATTGTTTAAGGAGAGGCCTTTTATAGGGGTGCAGGATCATAAGAGACCCATCATACATCATCATTGTACTTAAGTATGTGGTACATGAATGTGTGAACACTACCATAGACAAGATATTCATGTAGGGATAACAGACTGTATAGATCAGGCAACGTGTCACTGAGGAAGGAAGAATATTTCAAGCTCAACTTTGTGGAGCATCTTTATTGTGCCTCAGATAAGCAAGTAGTTTCGAAAGAGGACCTTGTTTCTTTAAGCATGAACATTCTGTGAAGATGGTGGTCGTTATGGTAGAGCATTCAGTAGGAGAGAAGGAACACACGGAAGGTGGCGTGAATGGAGGGAGGGTGGTTACGAGGTGCAATACAGTAGCTAGGCAGGCTGTCAGATCAAACATTCATTCATGTAGCCTTTAGAAAAACGAAAGGAGAAAGAGGTTGCACAGACACACACGGGATGACAAAGTGAACTAACACAGTCAGTTAAAACAAGGGATTTGGAAGCACACCAATTCTGCTGAGTATACCACATTTATTACTTTTGAACTGATTAATAGAAAGAGTGGGGACAAGGCCACTCGCATCGCTGTCTTTAAGAAAACGGAGACAAGGAAGAAAAAAACAAAAGACGAGGAAATCAGCCTATAGCAACAATGAACAAACTTGTCCACGAGGAGGAAAAGAGGGTAAATAAGTCCTGTGTAGACTGCAAACAGAGGGCCCGATTTGTACACTATAAAAATTATACATTTCCCAAGGCTTTAAACTTAACAATTTTTGCTCTCAAACATCTTTTTCCTAATCTTCCTCCTCCCCAAAACGTTCAACCTTACTTCAGACACGCACTCAGCCCGAAAATGAAAACACTTGAGAAAAGAGAAAGGGCTATCTTGAACATTCATAAGTTCTTTTTTTTAACAGAAAGATGGAAAGTATAGAAATCGACTCTTGAGCGGATGGTAGGCGACACCCGGGACAAACATCCACTGAGGAGGAAGCTCCGCCGCCGCGTCCTCTTTGGTCAATTCGATGTCCAAGGGAGGATGAGGGGGTTTACAAAGAAAGGAGACAAACTGCCCGTCTTGACCTCGGGGCACTAATGGTAGCCATTGCTAAAACTTCCACGTGTGTGACGATTACATTTTTGACCTCTTAGGCTGTAAAAACTGGTGGATTTCTTTCTTGGTAAATAAAAATGAAAAATATGGAAAAAGAAAAGAGGAGCATGAGAGAAAAAAAAAAAGCATATGAAGTGGAACAGGGAGTTGGGCAAAAATATGTCACCTAAGGATGCTATGCATTTAGTTGTAGTCCTATGAATAATAGTTTCTTTTTTCTTTTTTACTACAAGTTCGGAGTAAGTCTTTAAAGACAAAAGAAATCAAGAAAGTCTTCATTTAGTTTTTTTTTTTTTTGTCCTTGGTTAATTCTTCTCCCCTATTAGAATTTCTGATCAATGTGGATGATCGGGGGAAGAGGGAAAGAGGGGCCATTTGCAGTCTATTGCCCAAAGCGGTGACTGTTACTTGACTCGTCCTTGGCGCTCCTGTAAGATAGCACACACAGAATAGACATGTCAGTTCAAGATCCAGGAATCAAATATCAGGGAAACCTAAACAGGCAAACACCACAGTGGTTGGTAATATCTGAATATAATCCAAATACGACATACATACATATATTTTTTTATGCAACTAGATGTGGAGTTTAACCATTTTGTCATTGGAGCGATCCACTACTTAGCGCACTGCCTTTGCCAAGCACATCTGAAAGCAGGCTTATGACAACTGTGGGCTCCAAATGTTGAGCAGGGTTTTCCCTCCCATTTGCAGTTTCATTCTTGATACAGGTATGAGTAGGAAAATAGCACCCCCTACCACCCAGATTGTTCATCACACCTAGCCTGTACTAGGGGAGGTATCTAAAAAGCGCCAAATGTTTTAGATTTGGGTTGCATGGACGTAATTCCAATCCATTCCATGCATCCATCACACAATACTAAATGCACAAGGTGTAAAAATTGGTCTTACTTAATAATTCCACTGGCAGTGTCTCTGACTCTAGGGTATCAATTGAATTCATTCCCATATCAGAACATATATCCTAGTCAGCATGGAGTTTAAAACGTGAAGTTGGCATTAATGGGACATGTCAATGGGGGCTGCAGGCAGCCAGACTCCAAACAAATGCCAAGTCCAGAGAGAGGTGGGCGGGTTTGGGTGAGTTACCTGAAGCCTGTAATGACGACTGTTGCTGGGGTTACTAGGGTACGGCTCACTGCCCTGGACCTCCACCTGTCACAAACACAACACAACGGTGACCCAGTGGTGTGGGCAGGAAGGTGAGGTAGAACAGGATGTCAACAAGCTGTACACACTACATTTACATGATGTTCACATCAACGCTACAACGGAAATAGCTACATATGCAGAATCATAAGACATGAACGCCACACGGATTGTCTTTATTTCCATACAATATGCAGAGAAAACAAACTGTGTCAAAACTAATTAATAAAAACACCATCAACAATTTAGATTCATAACGCAAAATAAAACCATCATCACTCAAACAATTCCTTTACTGCATGTGTACAAGTAATTTGTTCACTTTGTCTGAATTAAAGACCGATTAGCTAATGACCTAGCCCAAAGAGAACACAGTGAGCACTTTTAATATAGGGTCGGGTAGAGGTGGAATGGAAAATGCACAGTACCAATTATATCTAAACATTTGTACCAAACAGCTCTAAATTCAAAACGAATGTATTTTAACAAGCAAACTTTGCAGGTCAAAGACATGACGCATTTGGTTTTTTTAGGTTATTATCCAGACAAATGCCAAGTGTTGCAGAAGTCATGCTACACTCCTGTGACTTACAAACAAATGCATGGAGAATGCTCTTTAAATGCTTATTCTCTATTTAGCATGTAGTTCATATAGCAATCTTTGTTCTGTAGCATGTGTACGTCAATCAGCTTCATACCAGAGCTTGCCTTGAATTACTATCGGGGTTTAACCTATTGAGATCATTTCAAGCAGAACAACCGTTAATGCACACCTGCATTTTTGTCATTGGTTTAGGTATTTTATCTATCATCAGGAAAGTTATAAAAGAAACTCATGTTGGTAAAATGCTATACAGGTTACATGACATTCCATCCAAGAGGTTTCCTATGCAACTTGGCCAATACAATCACTTTAGTTCAAAAAGTATTTTCAATCAGTAAATATACAAGCTCCAATGAGGTTACCTTTTTAACACACTCCTCTTCCTCCTGCCTCTTCTCGTAGTGGGAGAAGTCGTCGAAAATGGAGGTGGTGTGTTTGTAGCCGGCGATGATCTTCAGCACTTGCCTTGCCTTGTCCAGAGGCACCTCCTGGGTGTCCCGTGAGTTGGTCACTGGCTTATTCTCGTTGTTTTCCAGTCGGATGTGGCGAAGCTGGCTGTTGGGAACGTCCTTCACAAAGATCCAGCGCACATCAAAGCGTCCCTTCCACTTGTCCTGCGACCACACGCCTGCGCAGGTGTTGTAGTCCACTGGCGAGCGCATCTCGGCCACGCCGCAGAAGTGCCCACTGCCGTTGACGCTGAACAGAAGGTAGAGTGGGCCTTTGGCGGCCAGCGAGCGGTAGGCCGCGTCCAGCCGCTTGTTGCCGTGCTCCGTGCTGCACCAGATGTTGTACTTGATGGAGCGGTGGATATCGTCCTCGGAGTAGCTCTTGATGATGAACACGCGGCCATGCTTGGGGTTCCAGTCAAAGTCCTTGGGGTTGTAGTTGTTGACCAAGCGCAGCTTCTCCAGCACAGGGTGGGGCTCCGACGGGACTCCGGGAATGCCTCCTCCGACCCCTGAGTTTGGGGGAGACTGGCCCATGCCGTTCCCCCCCCCAGCATCCCCAAAGCCATTCGCCCGGTTCCGGGGAGGGACCCAGCGAGTGGGTTGAGAGGACTGTTGCTGGACTGAGGGAGGAGGGGGACCCTGGGAGAGAGTAGGGGGCATCTGACCCATCCCTAACTGCCCGTTAGGAGGCAGCTGATGCTGCCCCATCTGGACAGGGGTAGGGATCAACTGTCCATTGCTCATGGGTAGCTGGGGGCTTCCCATAGCAGTGGTTCCAGGCTGGGGTGATGTCTGGTTGAGCGGCTGACCATTGCTGGGGATAAGTGGGGCTTGCTGTGGGGTGGCTGCTTTAGGCATGTTTCCCTTGTTGTCCCAAGTGCCAATGTCCATGTTGTGTTTGATGGGTGGAGGGGGCAGATTGGTGCCCACCATGCCACCCTTGGTTTTTAGCTTGGGCTGTGGTTTGGCCGGCTTGCTGGCAATGTCTGCCCAGGACGCAGGCTTGGCTGGGGCAATGGACACCGGAGGCATGCTTGGGGCTCCAACGGCTGACACAGGGCCCAGAGCGCCCCCACCTGGCATTCCAGACCCCACCACTTTGGGAACCATGTCACCCCCACCACCAACACTCCCAGGGGAGACACCACCAATCTTAAGCCCCGCCATGCCTTGATCCAGGCTGTTCATGCCAGGTGCCTTGTTGAGGGGCTCGTTGGTAGCGGGGGCGAATGGAGACTGTCCGTCGATCATGGCACCTCCCAGGGAGCTGGGGGCATAGGAGTAGCTGCTGCTGTTGTATCCAGAGTTCTGGGGCGTCCCTGACTGTGCCTGAGAGCTACTGCTGCCCCAAGCAGAGAAGTCGATGCCGCTCGGAAAGAAGTTGAATCCATGCTGTCCCAAGAAAGGGTTGTTCCCGAGTGTTCCTGGCTGGCCAAACATGGCGTCTGGGATATAATGAGGCTCCCCATTGCTTAACTGTCCATAGGAGGCCAGGTAAGGCATAGGGGGGTCCCCGCCAGTTGACCATGCTGCCTCATTTAGGGAGTATGAAAATCCTATGGAGGGACTGTAGTAACTTGGCATGTAGGAGTCCGACATTGCCGTATAGGCATTGCTCTGGAGAGACGAAGAGAGAGAACGAGAACAGAGGTTAGTATAAAGTTGAAAAAAAAAAACTTTAAATGCACGGCAGATAAATAAATAAACATGCCACCATTTCTGCTTTGTAAAAAAGATAATGATACTTTGCACCGAGAGAGCAGCCTAAAACATCGAATGCATTTTTATATAATGCAATCACTATAAATATAAGAAGGTAGTAAATAAATTACCAAGATATTGTCATCTCCAACTATTGTTGATTTACAGTTCATCTTGTGGTATCGATGCAAATACTAATAATATCATTTAAACTATTTTAAAGGATAATATCTGCAGACTGATCTAAAGGAGGCATATTTTCTTGCCTAGCACAATACAGTACAATCTTGTACCAATCGAAAAACGTCCAAAGTCAACATTGTATAAATAAATTATGGATTTACTGTTTGGGCTTTTGTTTGAGTTAATAAAGGATGTTAATAATACATAAATAATATATAATCTAGTCCTCTATAAAGATAATAATAGGCGACACAAGTTATTATCTTATCCATCTGCATTGCCAGCACCTAGATTTATTTGACCTGAAAAATTAAAAACGTTCCTCTATCATAATGCTCATAGATTTAGGTACTTTACATCACATTTCAGAGTATGAATAAGTTAGTCAACTGGTTTGCAAATGAACAAAGAGATATAAATAATTTAAAAGATATAATTTGTAACAATGATGCTATGACATTTTAACATGACAGAGGCCAGCAAAAGAACAAGTGTGATAAAAAATAAAATATTGACTTGTTATCGACTTCAATTGGTTTTTCATACCTGTCTGGGCTGAGTATTCAGGTAAGGCTCGAACTCATCATCATTTAAAGTATCCTTTTGGGTCACAGCTCCGTTTTGCACTAAAAAAGACAAAGACAACACATTCAAAGAACAGTCCCAGCATGTTTCTCACTTACAGATTTACACTTAAAGTCGTCATGATGGGTAAAACAACTTTACTGGTATGATGTCCTACGTAGACCAATATATTTCACTATCATGTCTTAATAGTAGTTAAGTTAGTTAGTAAGTTAGTAAAATTAGTAAGTAACTAATGTGGCATCAGGTCTCTTCCTTCAGAAGTAGGCTTCAAATGCCTTCCAATAACAATAGCTAGCTAAGTATCTGGCTGGAACAAAATTGCTCAACAATCCAAGGTAACAAGTTAACCCTTGATTGAACAAACAATTATTTGACGAACGCTCTTGCTGAAAATATATAGCTTTGGTTTCTCAGTTGGTAGTTAGCGCCTAATTAGTTGGGCAGACTTCAGAGCAACGAGCAGCATGGCTAAGCATATCGGAAGACGTGTCATTTTAAGGCTAGTTTAGCTGCTATGCGCCGAACATCCATGTTCACGAGCGCCAAGAATTATTTCATAATGATGGACTCGGCTAACTGGTTAGGTCAGCTATCGAGATTATTTTAGCCAACTATGCGAGTTATGACAGTAAAATAAGACCACATTCTGCACGTGGGGCCAACATCCATAATTTTCAAGAAGCATCTTCATTTATTTAGTTGAGTTTAATGTATCGGACCTGTCAATAATGGTAATGGTTTCATAAAAAAGGCTGGCCAATGCAGTTGAGTTGGACTATTAAGACATGCAACATAGCCTGGAATAGCTAACAAATAGCTAGCATAGCACCTTGTTCGAGACAAGTTAGCAACACTGCAGCTTGTTATATTATACTTAGTTAAGTTAGATAATAACGATAATAATGACTTAAAGGTAATACAAATATGTATATAATGTCTAAAATGCAAACAATACAATTATTGGGTGCACATGGGTAAAATATAATGGCACGAGAACTATTATGGAGTGTAAAGTTAGCTCATACAATTGGATATATCGGCCTTATGTTAGCTTGCTATTGGCGCATACATCATACGCGCACGCAAGTTTCTCGGATATATCCAGCGCAATACAGCCACCGCACTACACACGCCAAATAAAGATCCGCAGTCAGTCAAAGCAAGTCAACTTGACAATTTATAACTTACCTTTATTTGCTTGGCCTTTCGGTCTCTGGATTGGGTCCAGGTGATTCATGAAGGTTTGATTTATGAGAAGAGAGGAAGGGAAAAATAGATGAAGAAATGTAGTCAGTCCGTTTAGCAGGTGGTCAGGCCTACTGAACTAACAGAGTGAGAGCCACTGCCTCTGATGCTAAGCTATCCTTGCTAGCCGTCTCGATGGGGAAATTGGCCCTCGTAAATGTTCAGAAAGTGCCTATTTTTACCTGGTCAAGAAGACTGCTGGCTGACATGTCTTTTTCCCTGGAGCCTGTGTATCTATATGAATAATACCATAAAGCAACAGGGTGTAGGATATATCTATCACGCAATGAGATTAGCCAAGTGTCCCTATCTCGCTACAGAGCCTGGTTTCTACACACAATGGCGGGCTGCTTTTCGTTTGCTCGCTCAGCTCTGAGATTCTTCAACATGGCTGGGCGGTCGGAGATTATGAATTTGTTTTTTTACGGCAAACATGCGCCCCTTAATGGTACGGAGGAACTCATGTTTAACATGCCCTGGTATAAATAAAACAGGGAACATACGTGATCAGGCTTAGTACAAATAAATAATCCAGGCAGATATGTTATGATTTAAGAACATATGAGAGCAAAGAAACAAACAAAAAAACAAAAACAAAAAACACGCTAATTTGATTAAGATTACAGTTTTACTGCCAGTTGTAATTGGCAATGTCGAAGCAAAAAAAATTTGAGCAAAATGGCTACAGACCTACATTGTATTTTTTTAATATTCTGTACGTTTTGTTGTAATCAACTGGGAATATATACATTGCTCAAAAATTAAAGGAACACCGTTTAATTAGAGTTTTGCATCTCAAGAAAATCTCTGTGATATTGATCTGGTCAGTTAAGTGTCAGAGTGGTTTTCAATCAGTTCAAATGCTTTGGCGTCCTGTAAATGAATAACATGTGCACTAGAGGTGTACCAATGAGGACATTCCCCAAACAGGAATGGTTTTTCAATTGGAGGCCGCTGATGTTTTTTCCCTCCTCATGTTTTCTGACAGTTTTTCACTGGTTTTGCTTTTAGCTAGAGTCAGTGTCACTACTGGATGCATGAGGCAATACCTTCACACCATAGAGGTTGCACAGGCAGTCTAGCTCCTCCAGGATGGCACATCAATTCACGCCATACCCAGAAAGTTTGCTGTGTCTCCGACCACAGTCTCAAAAGCGTGGAGGAGATTCCAGGACAAAAATCTGCTCCGTTATGCAAGGATGAACAGAGCAAGCGCTGCCAGAGCCCTACAAATTGACTTCCAGCAGGCCACTTGTACAAAAGTCTCTGACCAAACAATCAGAAATAGACTTCAAGAGGGTTGCCTCATGCACTGTGTAGCTCGATTTGCACTTGCCAAAAAACACCAGAAATGGCAGGTCTGCAACTAGTGCCCTGTGCTTTCACAGACGAGAGCAAGGTCACCCTGAGCACAGGTGAAAGTGTCCGGAGAAGCCATGGAGAACATGTTTTGGAGGGACACACAGACCTCTACAGGCTTGACAACGGCACCCTGACTGCCGTTAGGCATCGGGATAAAATCTTTGGACCCATTGTCAGACGCTCTGCTAGTGCAGTGGGTCCTAGGTTCCTCCTAGTGCACGACAATCCCCGGCCTCATCTGGCAAGAGTATACAGGCAGTTCCTGGAAGATGAAGGGATTGATACTATAGACTGGCCCACGCTTACCTGACTTAGATCCAATGGAACACCTCTGGGACATGTTTCAGTCCATCCACCTCCGCCAGATTGCACCTCAGACTGTCCAGGAGCACAGTGATGTTCTGGTCCAGATCTGGGAGGAGATAACCCAGGACACCATGTGTTGTCTCATTTAGGGCATACCCCGACATTGTCAGGCATGCATACAGGCACTTGCGGGCAATACACAGTTCCAACTACCATTTTGAGTTGCTACGATGGAATTTCAGGCAGATCGATTAGCCTGCCGCATAATATTATCACTTCAGTTTTTGGGTGTCTTTGAATTCAAGCCTCTTTAGGTTTATATTTTTTGATATATATATATATATATATATATAAATACATTCTGTTGTGCTGTGTAATTAAAAGGCATCACTGAGGTAGGACCATCCCACTTTCTTCTGGCATGCACAAGTTCCAAAGGCCTAGACATATGTTTCTGCTTGCCTTGTGTAATAACAAAGAATTGACTTTGAGTAGGAAATGTGCTAAATAATAGCTTTACTTTGATTAGGCAGTTTTAACCGATTTATAATAAAATATGGCCAGCTTAACTTGTATTAACTCCAGTTATAGTTGGTTGCATGTCATTTGTGTCCAAACCACCAGGTGGCCTTCCAAACCTACAGTCCTTCAGTTGCAAAGTTAGAATAATCTTTTCCCAACTTTCCCCTGCTTTTCCAAAACTGTACATATTACGACAGCATTCACATACATGCAATAGATAGTATTACTATAACTATTATTGGCCTGATACCTTAGCAATAAACATTGTCACATAGTGTCAACTGTTCATCTATTGCCTTGCCTGTGGTCTGTCGTTTTGGTGACACTTTTAGCAGTTATCAGGGATTTCTGTGATATTGTTTTAAAATTGTAATCTTATCAAAAGTATTACCAATAAGAATAATTGAAGTTATGAAGTGTTATTTTTTTCTATTTTATAATTATATTTTATATTATATTAGTATGTTTTATTCTTTACATCAGTAAAACAAAATTTTCTCTATTTATTAAGTGGTTTGATACGTTTTGTAATGTGACAGAATTAGACACTCTGGGTTGGTGTCAAACAATGCTAGGAGGTTAAGTGGCGAACCCCTTGTTCCCACTTATCGTTTTTGGGGTTAGACAGCATGTGACTTGCTCACTAGCGCATAGCAAGGCGCCAGGACTAGCCCCTCCCTCTCTCAAAAATACAAAAGTGAACACACACACACCCACACACACACA
>JAVQJS010090146.1:0-25139 GCA_036024795.1 Galaxias rostratus | reverse complement strand
GACACACACACCCATCTACACACACACACACACCCATCTACACACACACACACACACACACACACACCCATCTACACACACACACACGCGCGCACACACACACCCATCTACACACACACACACACCCATCTACCCACAATCACCTATATACACACACAGACACGCACACCCATCTACACACACACACACACACCCATCTACCCACAATCACCTGCACAAACACACACACACACTCACTCTTTTACCCACACTCACTTACACAATCACATGTAGACATCCACACTAACATACATTCACCCACCTACCCATACTCACCCACACAGACTTAAACAAATACCCACGCAAACCCACACAACCATATAAACAGATACCCACCTACCCACACAAACGCTGATTATTTAGAGTGAACCTGTTGTACCTATCTTTATATTTATGACCTGGCTTCATGTTTGTTTTAATATAGATTTTATGTATGACTTCTGCTAGCAACATATCACGTTTTAAGTTTATAGATAAAAAACAAGGGCACTGTTTTGAATTATTTCCTTACATTTCTGCTTTTTTCACTTATTTTTATTGTTTAATTAAGCAATTGGCAACAATTTCTAGGAAAGGTGCAGATCCAAAAATCGTTACTTATCAATATTTTTATATTGTTTATTTATATCATTATTTATTTTATTTTTTTAAAATGTAACTTGATTTATTTCTGTTACATAGGGTCTGAACCCAGGAAAGGCCATTGCAGAGATTAAGAAAATGATGGCAACCTACAAAGAGAAGAAATTGAACGCCTCGTAAACATCTGTAATAACATTCTACTGTTGTCCACAATTTTCTTGGGGACGCTGTCTGTGTGTATGTAAAGATTGTAGGGACACAGAAAAACATAAAATAAACTGACCTCCAACAACAGCAGCCATCCAGCATATATCTAATCTACAATATATGTTAATGTGTGTGGCTGGAGCGGAGTTGTTAATTAAAATATAAACCTGCACAAAACGGTTAGAATTGCAACACGTCCCAGTATTCGATTAGAGCTGTATGTCTGCCGCCGGACCACTGATTTCGTTTGTTTTTTTCCCGGTGAGGATGCAAAATGTAGCCTATATGGCACATGAGAAATCTGAGGAGACCTGGAAGAATAAAAAGTAAATTATATTTAACATGTAAATATTATTTAAATGCATGTCGATTAAATATGTTGACCTCATTAACCCCTTTTTATTGAGTTATTATTTAATTGTCATTCAATAGACCAAGTTTATATATATATATATATATATATATACTGACGCACACTGTGTGTGCGCGTGCGTGTGTATGGGTGTGTGTGTATGCGCGCGCGCGTATTATTTGCATGCAGTCTGTTTTTTATTACTGGTTTTAAAACAGATATAAACTCAATCACTGTAGAATTTAATGTATGATTCTCAGATAAACTAGGTGTATCAAGTTAGAACCAAAAATAGATCAGACTTAGGACGAAGTGATGAGACTTGAAGTGGATACACTTCAAATAAGAGAAGATCTAATTTAAATTCGGAACTACTATATTCTGCTATGTGTTTTAAGGGAAATACTTTCATCTTGAACTGAGATAGATGGTAGAGAAGAGAATACAAGATGGTAAAGCACTTTGGATAGAAAAGCAAACTATAAATCGGCTCGGCAGAACAAGTAAAGTGGAAAGAATAGAGATGCAGGATATAACCTTAACTCTTGTGCATTGATTTCGCCACCAGGATTAATGCTATAGTTTCCTTTATTTAAATTAGTTTTATTTTGTGCTACCTGCAAATGTAGATCGCAGGAGCACGCTTGAAGGAAGTCTACCGTACAAAAAAAGAAATGCACAAACCAGGGGGCGGTTACTGGCCGTGTTGAACGGTGTCTAGCTAGACGAAACCGACAACCCGAGCAACACGATCTTAACTCCGCAGCACGAGCGTGTCTGAGTGAAAGAATGAACCATGGATGAGGAGGTTGCTGAAAGTTGGGAGGAAGCCGCAGATAGTGGGGTAATGAAATTTGAATGCTTCGAACCAATTTAACGTTGGTACACTGCTTTAATGTAGGGATCTTCCTTGAGATTGAATCAATGTAGAAAGTCATGAACCGAAGTCACGACACTACGATGGACTGTTTCTTTCGTTGTTAGCTAGCGCAAAGCTAATATAGCTTTTTAGCGCTGTGTTGCTAACTTTAAAGACTTGTGACGAGCTAATCCAAATGGCTAATTGTACTAGTAGAACGATAGTTAGATTACATATTCGGTCTTTCATTAACAAGGTCACATTAACTAGCTCATTTTTTGAATAGTTTAATGTAGAGAGCCTGTCTAATAAAAGTTTGTCAGTTGACGTTAGCCGACGACGGCGTTTGACAGTAAACGAAGCTATCTTTTGAGTAAGCTATTTGGCTAATATTCTTGGCTATGGCTAGGCTAGCCTAAAACACGTTAACGTTGCGTCATCTTGCACGACGCTTGTAAACTTTATTTTACCATCGGTCTTTTGGACATATATTTGTTGTTCCTGTTGACAATGTTGGTGGTGGTTGGTCAACTAATGTTAGCTGGATTTGTTTACCAGCAACTCGACAAACGTTAGCCCTAAGGCTAGCTAACGTTCAGATAGCTAACCTTCTCACAGCGGGACAAGCAAGCATGTCCAACGTCAATGTTAGCCAGGCCAGGTGACGCTGAATAACTAACGTTAACTGACCGTCTTCTCCAACCGTCATAATCTAGACGATCGGTCAAAGTACAAAATATATTTAGGTAGATAACGATACCTAGCTAAACAGCTAACATGATCGGGTTGTTTAGATTAAATATTCTAATGTTGTTCCAATGGAAGGTGGCGGCTAATGGGCCTGTAATTTTGCATCAAATCCGCCACTTGAATAATGTTAGCTTCTTGGCTACATTTTCTATCTTCTAGATATAAGCCAGAAATACACCAAACTTGCAATTGTTGTTATGTTTATTAGCAATGTGGTAAGGCCTGGCAGGCATGTTATTGATGGGAAAAGTTTACCGCGTAAGACAGTCAGCAAGGGAAGGGACCTGTGATTTAAACCAAAGACAGTCGTTTAGCCTGACCACCCCTGTTAATGGCAGCAGTCACTCGTTAGCAGCGTGTCCAGCCAACGTTAAGTAGACAACACTAGTGCTATTATCATTCAAAATAAACAAGACATTCCTAATCCTGTTCTATCTGATGTGATCAACTTAGGCTTTACCACTCCGCCAAGTCTTTCATATCGGTTATGGAGCTTGTCTGGACGTAGACAAGCCACTGCCAGTGTATTAGATTTTTTGCGATGACTTGACAACTGCCCTGCTGGTTTAAAAATAACTTGAAATTGAATCTAGCTCCCAAGTTTCCGTCCTCCTCTCTAAGTTGTTACCTTCTAGTCTGCCCTAAGCCCCTGTTCAATTTGTTGCCATGTGTGGCAATATTAAGCATGTTAACCACCTTACAAGTGTTAAAATTAAGCATATTAACAGACTTGTACCTTTATAGGAAATGGAAAGACGATTGGAGGAAAAACTTCGGATAAGCCAAAAAGAGAAGTAAGGAATGTCTGTTATTACTGGTTGAATGTTGCGTGCCTGTTCTGAAATATAGCCTAATAATTTCACCCGCATGACCCCTATATCCATCGGAAGTGGAAGGATTAACAATCCACACACACACACACACACACACACACACACACACACACTGCGGCCGTCTCACTGTCTTTCTTTTTGGGTCCCCTGCTTCCAGAGTGTCCAGTAACCATTCAGCACGTTCTCCACTAAAGACTGCGATTGTGATCCAGGACGACTCACTCCCAGCGGCACCGCCTCCGCAGATTCGCATCCTGAAGCGTCCCTCCAGCAACGGGTCGCTGGGGTCGCCATCATCTCACAACAGGCCCACGCCCCAGGTCAAGTCCCTGGCCCAACGAGAGGCAGAGTATGCAGAGGCTAGGAAGAGAATACTAGGGAGTGCTAGCCCCGAAGAGTCGCCTCAGGAAAAGCCCAACGCCGACAGGTACACATTTGTTTGTAAAAAAATATATATTCAGAAAAAAAAACAGTTATTGAAAGTATTTGTTTTTACATATATATCAAATTACTGCCAGCTGTTGTGTTTGTAACAGTAGATAGTTTAGTCATTGACAGGGTGTGCTATCCGTCCATTTTCATTTGGAAAGCAATGTTCGTGTTCTCTGTCTAGCAAACCAGGTCGCACCAACTCCAACCCGCCTTCAGACGAGTCTCGCTCCAACAATCACGCTGTTCGCCAACCAGCGGGCCCGGACGGCACTCAAGGCTTCCGCCAGCACAGATAGGTGAGCCCCCGTCACGGGGGAGAGACAAACCAGGAGGAAACGAGAGGAACCAGAGAGAGCAACAGAACCGTCGTCCCTCACAACAACAACAACAACAACAACAACAAAGATCTCCCTAGTCCTGTGGTGTCAACGAGCATCTCCCACCTCCTACCGGCCACAGGGGTTCCGTGTCGGACTCAGAGGGGAGAACGGGTTAATGGAGGAACTGAAAGGGAACTATGCTCTCACCTCTCCCCCGGCCCACACCCACCCACCCACTCAGTCACTCGGTTTGACACTGTGATGAGGACTCACTGTGATTATCCCTTTAAGAGCCCCCACCCCCCATCCCTAAAGAGACCCAGCCCTCTCCTCCTCAGCCCGGTCTGGCTGTGAAGGGGAAACACTCGTTCCCAGGAAACCCTCTGGTCTCCAGACGGACTCCGCTCCAGACGTCAGCCATGGACCCCTCCTCATGAAAAGACTTAGGAAACAAAGGATGGCTGAGGAGGAGAGAGGATCGGTATCACGGGGCCGCAGCAAATTGAGGAGGAGGAGGAGGAAGAGGAATGGTCCTTTGGTAACTGCTCCTCCTAGCAATAATACTAGTTATTGTCAAACCCCACCTCTTTCTTATTAGCCCATTCAACACATGATTTTTTTTATCTTTTGAAATGTTGTCCTGCTTGTTTTTGTTTTTGTATTGGTAATGACCTGTACTTTATCATTGGTTTTTAAATTGAGGGTTGGGTGTGTGTGTGTGTCTGTGTCAAAGGTAAGTGTCTAGAAAGTCTCTTTTTTTTTTTTTTTTTTTTTTTTTTAAGTTTTTTTTCTGCTTCTCTGATATATTCAAACTGTCCTGATTTCTATTAGAAAGTAAAATGATTCAAAAGGAGTACCGCAAACGAGAAGATGGGGAATGGCTCTTTTCAGCCCAGTGGCAGTTCTCAGAAATGTTGTATGTTATCAGAGACAGTGATGTCAGCAGTATTTTAATCTATAAATTCAATGTCCATAAGCCTGTAAATATAGGTTAAGTCCCATCAATTTGTAAAGTGGCGTTTGAGATGCTAAAGAGGGCGTAGTGTATATTTGAAAGGCCCGCCTGCCTCATCTAGTCTGTCAGATCTGCTCCTTATACTTGTGCGTCTGTCACCGGAACTCAGGTGCAAGTGAGGGATTGAATGAAATGTACTAAGATTGTATTAGCGCCAAACCACCCAATGTCCATAGAACACCCATCTGTCACCTGCTTTCAATACAGATTATGCTGGAGGGAGGGGAGGGGGGGGGGGCATGCAAAGTGTACCGTCATGGAAGAAGCTCTGGTGACCATTGAATGCATGTCAAGTTTGAAAGGAATCTCTGAATGCTAGTCGGCGTCTGTTGGTTATTTCTGCTTGGTTTCTTACCAGTGTGCTCAGTATATATTTTAAGGGTAAACTTGCACCACCTTGCTACCTGTAGGCTCTGACGTTTCTGTATCTCGCTAGTATGCTACTAAATGCCCCAGACACTAATGGAATGTGTATATTAAACTCTGCTGTGTTGGATAGACAGGCCCTCAACGTCTGGAGCGTTCAGTAACGGTCATTGTTCATAGTTCTTCACCACATGACGTCTTATCAAGTTAGGTGTCACTATAGCCATGGTTATGCTCAAGTCTTTTTGGATAAAGATGGAAAACTATATCCTGTATTCTTATGTCAAATTCAGGTAGTGCCTCCTTTTTAATTTCTACTTAACATGATCTAGGTGTGAGTTTTGGAATTAAGAAACTGAGCATGAGGGTGAAGGGAAACACTTGAGTATTGTCCCAGAGATTTTATGGGAATCCAACTAGAAAGTTAAGTAACTGTCAAGCTCTGAAAGAAAGCAAAACTGCCTGTAAATACGGATTTAATAAAAACGATTTGTAAAACAATGTTCTTTTTTTAATGAAGTGTTACATTTGCATTGTTAACACCAAACAAAATATGCATTTTCATTCAGCCATTTGACCACTGGACTTTACTTGATACACAAGTTTATTATTTTTTTTCAAACATTTGACATTTTTAAAATATTCCACTGCTGGTTGAAAGAAGTGTAATACTGAAGGACGGAACAAATGTGTGAATGTGGAGGAGTTAGTCCTTAGGGTTGGGTGTGGCTCCACCTGGCCTCTGTGAATGAACCACTGTCCAATGGGAGCAAAGCTGATGCTAGCTCACACCAATCACTGTGCATTGGGTTGAGGACAGGGATTGGTTGAGCGGTGGCCAGGATGGAGTACCTGATAAGAGAATGTCCAGACGTTTGTACTGCTTCTTGGACTGGTTCTTCCTGTGGCACCTTGGCAAGCAGCTAAAAAGCCCGTTGTCGATCAGTACCTGCAACAGCAGTAGGATTACCGATTATCCAAAACCATATCACGTTAACAACACATAACTGAAAGACTGTGAGATTCCATAAAAGGGGGTGCATACTCAAATAACTTTCGATATACAAACAAATTAATCTATCTTCAAACAAAACTCCATTCTCATGACAGCTGAGAAATAAGATACTGCTAATGTGTACTGCTGCATAAACCCTATAATTCTGCCAATGGAGTGGGTACAGTGATTTAGACCTACTTAACCATCACAGACAGGTTTAACAATCGAGCCTATTATACTCCTAAGAATGTTTCACTGGCCGAGCAAGTTATAATGAGCTGTGGTTTTATATAGGTTATCTGGTTATGAATATTGTGACGCACAAAGCAATTCTTAAGAACTGTGCCAAGGTAAGATGGCTGCTGCATCGGGAAACCCCACAACCACTCTAATGTCACACCTTGAGCACGTCACACCGGAAACACGAATATCTCTGGTGTATTCGGAACGATGCTGGTAGTTTGGAACCGACAGGGAGATCTGTCTACATCCTATGAACAGGGTTTTGTGGCGCTACCTCCAGGATGAAGCAGGTGAGGAAGTTGAGGGCGGCCAGGGACACCAGGAGCAGCTTGAAGTTCATATCGGTGATGTCGTACAGCTGGAGGAGTCGCCGTAGCGACGGGAGGGGGTACAACACCATCCACGTCATCACCGCAAACAGCAATAGGAGGATAACCAGGAAGACCACTGGACGGGAGAGACAACAGGGGACACCCGCATCAGATGTTTGGGATATCAGTTTGGGATATCTCTGTTTTCCAAGAGCCAACGCTCCTGAGGTCAGAGATTATCACAGAACTCAAACTCTTAAAAAAGGTCCTTTGAGAGTTTAGACATTTGCATTCATGACTAATCCACCAGCTTATTAATTTGTGTAGCCCCTGTAGACTGAATGGCCTTGCCTTAGCACTGGAGCAAAACATTGATTTGAATTTGTTTTCAGAACAGTTCAGTTCATAGAAGTGCAAGAGACAAAACACCACATTCATTACAGTCAGGTAATCAGACTCCATTACAGAACCCAAATCAAACTAGAATATGAATATTCTAGAAAATGAGTGTAACAGAGTGTTACATCAGGGAAGTTAGTGTTCGCACGCTCACCATTGTAAAAGAGCGGTTTCTTGAACGGGTATCCTTTGGTTACGACCACAGCCATGATGATGTACTGATAGCCTGAGATGGCAAAGATACTGGTGTCCTCCAGGTTAGGCAGGTTGGCTGCTCCAGGCACAGTGGAGTTGAGGGGGACAAACCTGGAGAGAATAAAACAACACACGCTGAGAACAAGAAGAAAGATTACAGTCGGAAAATCATGCTTTTAGCAAATGCCTGATTAAAAATAAAATAAAAATAAAAATGATTAAGGGCATCATTACAGGACATCTCACAGTTTAGTTAGTGAACTTAGTAAAAATATATATATTTTTAGTTCTTTTCATTTTTAAAAAGCCAATTGAGACACTGGCCTCCATTAAAGTGACAATGCATGGTGGCCCAACTTGGCCAATGTCCAATGTATTATATAAAATACCAATAGCAAAAATTTGGCCCAACGCCAGTTGTAGTTAAAGGATTATTGTGATTAATTCATCCTGTTAGTAATGCCAATATCCTGCAATGCCACCTGCTAGTTGTGACCTATTCTGGTCTGAGAGCTGTCAAGAGGGCAGCCAAGCTGTTACTCGACATTTATTTACACACACACCTACTGATTCCATTAGGAATGCCTTTGTTTGTCTAAGGTGTGTCTGTGTGTGTGTGTGTGTGTGTGTGTGTGCGTGTCTGTGTGTGTGTGTGTGTGACGGTGTTCCTACCAGTCCTGGGACATGGTTATGAACAGAGCAGCCAGCTGCCCCAGGATGATCAGCAGGGTGTGGAGGAAGACGCTGCCCAGCACCGGCACAGCCAGCAGGCTGCCAGGGGGCCTCTTGGGGTGCAGCTCCTCATGTGGACCCCCCCTACCCATCACCACTGCCAGCAACGTCACCAGACCCATGTCGCAAAACAGGAACTGGAAATCACCCAGGTTGGTCTTCACCTGAGCAGAGACAAAATGGCAGGCAGTAGTACGGAGAACGGGGATGGGGTGGGAGGGGGGACAGGGGGGGGCTCACACAGCTCCACAGAGAGCCTCATGCCCGAGGAGGTCATTCCATTACTCACAGTGTACAGGATGAGCACGGAGCAGAACTGGGTCAGACTGTACAGAGCCATGTATCGGATCAGGCTGAACGACGTCACCAGAGAACACCTGCCCTCCCTGGAGGAAGAGCACAATGAACCGCAAATGAAATTGAATTTGAATTGTTGAATTCTCCCTTGATGCTCCTCAGACAGTCAAAGTGGGTGGGCGTGTGGTGATGTGTAGGGCGTCACCCAGGCTATTCATATCAGCAGGGGTTAGTTTATAGGTACAGTGTGTGTGTGTGTGTGTGTGTGTGTGTGTGTGTACCTAATGAGCAGCGGCACGCAGCTGATGTTGTCAGACTTGGAGGTGAAGGGTGAGGCCACGGAGGCCTCAGCCTCGGAGAGCGACACGCCCACGTCAGCGGCCCTCAGGGCCCCGCAGTCATTGGCCCCGTCCCCACACATACCCACTCTGTAACTACGCACCCGCACAGGAGAGAGAGAGAGAGAGAGCGCGAGGGAGAACACACAACCTTTTTACCTTTACATAAACATCATGACATAATCTTTACTTATATTATATAGGCTATGGTTATATGGTTGTAAGGTTATAAGGCTCTCGAATCAAATTCTGGAACTTTATCTTTTAACCCTTTACGGAGTTGCTGGTTTTCCTATCGTTTTCTTACTTGAGATTCTGCAGTTCCTGGACCAGCTGAGTCTTCTGCTCGGGGCCCATCCGAGCGTAAACCGTGCCTCGCATCAGCACCTGCAAACTCAGACAGAGATAATGGGTCTCTGGGATAAAAGCCTCTGATTTGAGGATTTGAGTGTCCTATATGATTGAGAGCGATTCAGACGGTGGACGGACGGACATACCTTTGGCAGGTATTCTGGGAAGTGGTCACATAAAGCAGCAAAGGACTTTCCGTTTATTGCCAAGTGGTAGTTCACCCCATTCTGGTAAAGATCCTGACAATAAAGAGAACGGGAATGTCTTGTGTTTTATTCCATTAGTGGCTTCAAAAGGTGTCGGATTTTGTACAGTGAAAACAGTCATATTAGTAAAAACACAGTCATTTCATCTTCAAGTTGTACCTTTTTAAATTAAGCCTGTCCATGCTAGTAAAACATTCAAGTGTGTAAAAGAATTATTATATTACTTGTGGTCTAAAGTTCAAATCACTTTCATGCATTTTTGTTTGTCTTGGCAGTGTGACCCATGAAATGAAAATGAATCGGAAAGGTGGCCATGACAAAGCTGCATTCAGGGCCAACAATGGGAGCTTCTGCATCCACCCCAAACCATTCCCTTACAAAACGGCCGGCGAAGCGGGGAGAGATGTCTGATAGGAACGAAGCACATAGTCAGGGTCACACACCCGGAAGTGGAGCCAGCTCCCAGCCAGGCTAGCACCACTGCAGCCATAATGAGCTCACTGAAGACACTACTAAAGCACAGACCTCTGGCGAAGAGGAAAAACCCTAACCACCCGTCTAATTAGGATCTGTAGGGCCAGCGGCTAAGCAAGTTATTAGTATGTATTACTATGATCCCTACAAAGTCCAGCGGATTGCACCTTTTACTTCAAGAGGGCCCCAAATGTTGGACAGAAAAAAACAGGCTGAAGGAACAGGCTGACCGACCTGGGTGAGTCCTTCTATGGAGCTGTGGCTGGCGCTCTCTCCTCCCTCCCCCAGGTGGAAGCGTAGGCTGGGCCGAGACTGTGCCGTTTGAGGGCTGGCATTGACAAATATCACCCTGTCATCTAAGGCCATCATCCCACAATTGCGAGCGACATTGACTGCAGTCAAAATATTGTCACCTACATATGTTTCACAGATAACGTGAACAACGAAAAGGAAAATAAAACAACATTGAAAAGGAGGTTTAAAAAGGTGCCTGTTTGTGGCCGAGACAACAAGAGTTAAGAATGAATGAGAAACTCACACCGCGAGGCAAAGGGGGAGTAGACCGTGCGGGCTCACCTGTAACCATGGCGGTGCGGAGATGGGCCTGCCGCAACACCTCGATGACCTCTGCACTCTCTGGCTTCACCAGGTTCTTCATGACCAGCAAACCCAGGAACTGCATGCCTCGCTCAATCTCCTCGCTGTGGACCACCGGAACACTGCTTCAGTCCCTTTCCAACACCCACCGTGAAGAACACTGTATAGCATCTTACATTGACGTTGTGAAACACTTTGTGGTCTCAGGAGAAAGACACCGTATCAGGAAACGCCTTTAGACAGAGGAATTCGGCTAACTAAGGGGTTGACGTTGTAGACGTTAAGAACAGGGTGATGTGTGATGGCTAACCGCTCAATGGTCTTCAGGTCGGTCCGCCCGTCGAGGTGTTTGTAGCCCAACGCCAGCACCCTGAAGCCCTCACTGGCAAAGCTGCGCAGGGTGCTGGAGAACTGAGCGGGCACTGACAAAGATTAGGAGCTGTGTTAACAATGGTTACCGAAAGCGATACATGCTTTTATTTAAGGTCTGTTGAGGAGTTATAGTTTGAATTACTAATTATAACTCAACAAAATTGAATTGATCAAACTCATTCACTGTGCCTGTTGGTTAAAGTTAAATACTATATTTTTCGTGATTTTTTTTCTCCAAATGTTTGGGTACAACAGACATTTGCTAAGTGTGCTCTTTAATATGCCATGTTTGACAATCTATAGTTCAGCGGAAACCTGAAAAGTTACTCTTTAACTCTGAGGTTGTTATTTGAACATTGTAATAGTATTCCATTTTTTATGAAACCACCACAAAGTAGTGTTGCATAATGTCATATCTATATTAAATTGTCCATACCTATATTATATTGTCAGAATCTATATCATATTTTCTATATCTACATCATATTGTCAGAATCTACATTTTATTTTTCTATATCTACATCATACTGTGTAATATCCTCCACTGGTTTATTGTGACCTCCGTCCGTTTTCTTACCGTTGCGGCAGAGACTGGCCACCATCTCTGGGGCTCCTTTGAGGAAGGCCAGGGCGGGCTGTGCTCCTGGACCCAGCACCACCACACTCATCCTCTGGAGCGACGAGGAGAACGGGAAGCGCCGCACGATGGCCGCCGTCTCGCTGGGAAACTAACCACAACGGGAGAGACAACCAGACGTCAGTGATCCCATCAGGAAATAAAGTCATCCGAATTCAGTTAAGCACTGCTCAGCCAAGCTTACTTTCACAATTGTGTAATCAGAATGTAATTTTTTTTTTCTTGTGCATTGCCAAAAAAAACAACAAAAAACAACAAACAATTATAATAATATTTCCGAAATGTCATCATTGAAAATACATTGCAAATACAAATCCCTACTAGCTGAACCCAAGTCCAGACGAGCACTGGTTGTGAGGTCCTGACCTGATACTTCCCTGTGTGCTGGCCCTGGCTGTCAGGAGGCCTCATTATGGCAAGGACCCGCTGACCTCCGAACTGAGAGTTCAGTAGGGTCACATCTCCATCTGGCTCCTCTAGTGTCTGAACAGAATGACATCACAGGGCGTTAACGGACAGGTGAGACCGTCTCAGGGGAATCCCAAATCCAACGTCAGGCGGTTCAGGGTTTCGTCCTACCCAGCCTGTGGACTGGATCATCTTGAGCTCCAGGGGGTCCCCCAGCGGCTGTCCCCCCAGCAGCACCACCGTGTGGCAGCAAGCCAAGGCCGTCCGCATGGGGCCTGGGGCAAGGAGCTTTGGGTCGGGCACCAGGTCTGAGAAGCCGGCCTCCGTGCCTTCCACCAAGCCAAACACATCCAAACCCTCCTCTGTAAGAGTGCCTGTCTGGGGACCCACATCAGAGAGAGACGGAGAGAAAAGAGAGAGACAGAGTGATTCGAAGAAAGAGCCAGTGGAAAAACAGATCAAGCTAGCCCAAAGTGTAAAGTTAAGTAAAGTAAAATGCAAAACAATTCAATTTTAGGTGAGAGTTTGTGTGGTTACATAGGTAATAAATTCAATGTTTGGTTAGAGTTTGTATGGTTACATAGACGTTAAATTCAATGTTTGGTTTGAGTTTGTATGGTTACATAGACATTAAATTCAATGTTTGGTTTGAGTTTGTAGGTTACATACAATGTAATGGTACGTTCAACACAGCTATGAGGCTGCCTATCCCCGGTCAATAAAGAAGAGCCTGCCGGCTGGCAGTCACCTTGTCGAAGCAGAAGATGGAGACCTTCCCACAGACGTTGATGCGGGGCGGGCTGATGCAGAACACCCCCTGGCGTTTCAGGCGTCCCTGGGCGTAAATGGTTCCCGTGGTGATGGCAGCCGGGAGGGCAGGGGGCACCACGATGGTCACGATGTCCAGGGCCCGGATCACCAGCTCCCACCACGTGGCCTAGGGCCACAGTCGGACCTCGTGTTTAGGGGGCATTTAACTCCACGGTGATGTCGAAGGAAGGAGGCGACGGTACTCACGTTGGTCCTGCTGAGAACCACGATGCTGTAAATGGTCCCGATGATCGCTGAAAGAAGAAGAACGAGAGAACTCACAGTGTGAGGGAAACGCTGGGATCCTCATGGATGTTCAGGCCTATCGTGTTGTTCCAATGTCAGAGAGGGTCAGAGAGAAGGCAGTCTGTGTCTTTTGGAGACACTGGAGACTAAAGTCTTGTGTCTTAGACATAACACAAAACATTTAGCTCTTTTACA
Organism: Galaxias rostratus; assembly: GCA_036024795.1. Taxonomy (NCBI): domain Eukaryota; kingdom Metazoa; phylum Chordata; class Actinopteri; order Galaxiiformes; family Galaxiidae; genus Galaxias; species Galaxias rostratus. Next base: position 11,576 of record JAVQJS010090146.1, on the reverse strand, counting down.
ATGTATCCAAACTTACCGACTCCGCCGAGGAAGAGCAGGAACTTGGTGGCGTCTTTGTAGAAGCGGAAGTCGATTGGCTGAGGATAAAGGATGGAGCTAACCAGGTCACCTTTCGCTGTGAAAAACCCTGGGGAAGAATCAACAAGGAAGTGGTCACAAAAGGAAAGAAACACGACACTAAGTCCCATACAAAGATCTGACTGAGCCACTAACATGACGTGGTCCAGTAAATCAAATGATATTTGATAAGATGAATTCCTGAATGTAACAAACACCCTTTAAGCTCCGACAGGCATCACAATGACCTTGGCACAGCCATGCGAGAACATACACCCACTCCCTCTGTACAAAGAAATATTCCAACACGACGTTTTCCATAGATTTAGTGAACGTGGCGCGGTGAGGTGCAGCCGACCTGTCCTGGTGACCACGGCCGTGGCCCTGCCCCCTTTGGCCTGGATGACCTGGGTCCCACAGAACAGCGTGTGTCTCCGCTGGGTCTCGGTGCTGTACAGTCCCCCGCCCTCCGGCAGGGCCGTCTTCATCACAGGGACACTCTCCCCTGCACACAGCGCAGGGTGAGGGAGGCCCACACTGGACAGGACAGGACGCTCGTCCACGGAGTGTCCAGTGGAGCTTCTAACGTCTCAGAATATAATAAACAGCAATAGGACAGAATTGTCGACAGAGGGTTCGGGTAGGAGCTTGTGTTCTATGTGGATCTCACCGGTGAGCATGCTTTCGTTGACCATGCACTCTCCCGCCAGCAGGGCGGCGTCGCAGGGCATCTGCATGCCCTCCTCAGGGATCACCAGGCTGTCCCCAGGCACCAAATCCACGGAGCTGACGTACTCCTCCTCTGAAAGTCAAAACAGCCCACCCCCACACCGTCAAAGACCCCGAGACTCCTGCACCATGCAGCCTTCTTCATGAAGTCCACCCCACCTTAAAAACCTTCACCGTCGGTGATGTACTCACAGCGCTCTACACTTAAAGTTACAGGGGGAAACCTCTCTCAAAACATGCACCACCACAACGCACCATGCATGGAACGTGTGTGTGTGTGTGTGTGTGTGTGTGTGTGTGTGAGTGTGAGACTGACCTCCGGAACGTCTCCGTACAGTCACGCTGGTGATCAGTTGGGCCATTCGACGGATGATGACGCTTTGCTGAGGAGGCCGACAGAAAACGTTCCCAAAACACACACACACACACACACACACACACACACACACACACAATCATTCCTGATAAATACCCATGATAAAAAGACAACCGTAACCTTTTTTTCTGTGCTGTTACGATTGTGAAACTCATTTTTCAAAACGTTTTAAGGAGTTTTAGGTATAAAGACGTATAATACTTCTGTTTTCATGACTCACTTTGCGTATTACATAGAGGGAGACGCTGATGGACAGGACAGATATCACCAGGACACAGGTGGCGTAATAGTAATACTTATCCACCAGCCACAGAGTGATGCTGAACACTTGGAAAAGGTAGAAGGGGTTGAGAACCTAGAAAAGCAGTACAGACCGGCCCAGACATCAGACTCTGTGTGTGTGTGTGTGTGTGTGTGTGTAGTTGAAGCTCTGTGTTTTCTTACCTCCTCAACCAATAGCTGTAGGTACGATTTCACAGGTACATCTATAAGATTGTTACCATAGACTTTCCTCCTAAACAACACAACACATTTAATAGCAAAACGTGGTTACTTTACTCAACTGTATTGAAGTGAACAGTTGAGTATAAAGTGGGACTTATGAACGTTATATTTATGCTATCCTCCTCGCTTGCCTTGTGCACTGCTCCAAACTGCTCAGACCGTCTTTGAAGCGGTACAGGTCGGCACAAGTCCAGTCCTCATTGAGGATACTGCAGAGAAGAGAAGGGGGGGGGGGCAACATAGTTATTATTATGCAGTGTCTAAAAGTGCCTTGAAACAGAAGTAGAAATATCAAACCGGCACAAAATGTCTTAAATGAAGATAACAGTGAACAAAGTACCCAACGCGACAAAAGGCCCCCCTGTTCGCCATCCAAACGTAGCGTAGTCCCTCAAACACATAGTAGCGCAGGAGCAGTTTCTGAAAGACATCCAGTTCTTAAAAAACATCACCACGGACTTTTAGGGGCTCTGACGGACACCTGAGCCTTTTCCCTTCCGCACCTCTTTATTGTGAAGCCTGACTGTATCTCTGGTTTCATTGGACTCCATCTCTCCCCCCGTCAGATCAGTGCTGGATAAACGAGAACAATCAAAGTCAAGGTTCGGTCATTTCATCGTCACACACACACACAGCGTTATGCTAAAATAAATGTGCGTTTCGTTTCATGTTTAACATGACATGTAACTTCCAGATGCTACCTTTGTTTTAAAAGAGTCCAGACAAATGGGGTTGGAAGGCAGGAGATGCCATCCTGTGGATAGGGAGTAACTCACCAGCCTTCCTGAACCTCCTCGGTGAGCACATCCACCACATATTGTTTGCCAAAATTGTCCTGTAAGAAACATTTAACATAAGTCATCATGATTGCTATTATAACTAATTGATCGCAAAGATCACTTACAATTGTGGAGCCAGAATTGTACATAAATATACTAATATTAAAAATAGAAATGTATTCCGTATTTGTATATTATGTTCTTACCCGTACAAGCAGAATATGCGCTAACACTGGCGGACAGGCACTGCAGCGAGCCAGAACTCCAAGCCTTGGCCGCCAGTTAAACAGGACGGGTATAAAACCTAGGGTCAACAGCCCCCCTAAACGACACAGCCACACACGCCAACACACCCACCGGTACCCCTGCACATCCTAGAGAGTGAGGGGAGGAGATTTACAATCGAAATACAAGGAGAGGTGCGTCGACGAAAACAGTTAAGAAAAAACAAACGATCAATGATTTCAGTTATTCATCTATTAAAACTATGGATTTACCAGGAACCGTTTTGAATTATGGCTAAAACAAGGAGATTTGGGAGATTGGGACAAAGTAGAAACTTTGCCTCCATGGGGGTAATATGATGAGCCATTCATGTTTCGCGATTCTTACCATGTGAGTCTCCGGCCTGACGAGAGGAACCCTGCCGCTGGCTGCGGAAATCCCGCTTCGCCGCTCCTCCACGCTCCCTGCTGAACAGGTTCATTTTTAAAGACTGCCCTAAGCACACAAGCACACATACACTCCCTTTATGATAATATCACACCGAAGTGACAACATGTCGAAACAATTTATCTAGATGCTGGGCAACATGAATGAGAAGTTAATTCTACAAAGTACAATAACCACGAGAAATGGCAGCGCTAGACAGCCAATTCCCGTAAAATGATGCTTGACGACCTTGATGGATTGTATCTGCAAAAACATTATAAATAGTCTTCCGGTCAAATTTGGCAATTTTACCAAAAATACAAAAGCATTTTTTCCGCAAATCAAATAACTTACCGGTAAAGTCTGAAAGTGCTTGCCAGAAATTTAGGTATGGTACTCTAATGTGTTATAGACCGAGCGAAAACAAACTGACTTGCTAATTCATACTGTGTTAACATGTGGCTCAAATTACTTTACCTATGTCAGCGTCGCCACACCTCCCTGACGCGAATCATTTTTCCGTGCAAAATTAATTACTTCTTGAGTGTGTCTTGATTTATTTTAGTGAAAGGGAAAAATTAAGTAGCTCATTTATTCGCGTCAAAGCTATCCTTAGCAATACATATCGTTAAAATAGAAGTCAAACTCCTCATTTTTTTAAATAGCAGTTTAATTGAAACATATTTGAGGTGCACAGAATGCCACACACACATACACACACATACACACACACACAAATACACACACACACACACACACACACACACACACACACACACACACACACACACACACACACACACACACACACACACATTCAGGTCCAACACAAAGTAATCTGTTAGTCACCTGATCAGCATGTGCTGGTGATTAAAACTTTTAGCCAACGGGCTATTTAATGATAATATTTAATATTTCATTAAAGGGAAACAAAGTCAGTAAACTATTAATAAATTTGAGCTAATCAACACATTTCAGATAATCTGAACGGATAGCTGGGTATGTTTGGTGACCGAGCATCAATCAATTTTCACAAAATACCAAATTAGCACTATTCAAAAAATATATTTTACAAACATTTGAGTTGTTGACATCAAAGATTCACAAGCCTTGACAACAGCGTTCATGACATTCCAACCAAGGATGAACAAAACGAAATCTATCTTCCGAGCTTTTGTTGTTTGTTTTTTACTTTTTACCTTTATCATTTATTTCTTTATTGGGTTGGACTTAACTCGGAGATCCAAACTAGGGCTTTCCGAATATTAAGCGTATTCCATCATAGGCTACATCATGTAATCATGCGTCTCTAAATGCAACCCAGAAATGCCCATACTCCAAGACTTTCTATTTATGGTTGACATTACATGCTGCAAAATGTAACCGATGATGTAAAAAAATACATCTAATCATAGTAGCAATAAGTATCAGTTTGGTGTCTGGAAACGGTCCTTCGGCTACAACATAAGGACAGCTGTTATCCGTATCAACAGGATCTCTTTATTGACGTTACAATAATATGTCAGCACTGTATTCAACAGTTGTGGTCGGAACAAACATGATTTTGGCTGCGAGTCAAATTCTATTGACTTTCGGAATAGGGGCCTGTCTTTTAATGTAGCACGTGGAACACAAACAAGGGGTTGAAGATTTGTAACACAAAATGTAGCACTTCTGTTTGAATCTTTATACTGACATTCTTCAAGCTGGTCACCCTGAAGATAATATCTATCTGGCTTTTGGGATGGTGGTGCCCTAGTGAGTAGAACTGCAACCTAGTGACCAAAAGGTCATGAGTTCAAGCCCCTTTAGGAACACCACTACTAGTGCGCCCTTGTGCAAGGCACTTAACCCATTCTTTCTCCAGGGGATCTGCCCCAGCAAACTCACTGTAAATCGCGTTGGATTGAACTGTCTGCTAAATGGTCATAATAATAATACATTATAATTATAAGGCGCTTTTCAAAACATTCAAAGACGTTGAATGTGTTCTGATGTTTACAAAACAAAACGCAATACAATGACCAGGGAACTGGCTGTCTACAGGGGCATTTGGCAGTGACGATGTCTCTGATAATTTGCTGACCTTACCAGTTAGCTATCCAAACTATACCCGTTAAATGAAGCTAATCTATCATGAATGCAAAGTCAGAAATGGTTCATTCATTACACCAATAACATAATTAATATTTTTGGTTTGTTTCAAATGTGCCATTTTCCTCTTAACATTTGGAGTAACACTATATTTTACCTTCATTCAGAGCATTGTCTTAGATCATTTGTATATTGTATGCAATTGCACTTCACATCATTCTTCCATACTGCCAATAATTGTACTAAACTGGATAAAGTGAAAATAAATGTGCTCTTGGAATATATGAAAAATAACCTGTTAAGCAGAAGCTAACAACGTCAATGTTTTGCAGAATGACATTTTAACATAATTGAAATTGAATGTTTGTTACGAGCAATTAGGTCAAATTTAAAGTTTAAGACAATGCAATGCACTGGTGGAAAATGCTATAAAAAAGCAGAAGCTTATGGCCTCCAGAAATAGAGAACACTTTCAACTCTTTGTAACTAAAGGAAATGCAAGAGCAGAAAACCCCCAGCACAAGACTGTCATCTGAGGCACAATGCCAGAGATGCCTCATGGACATTATATTTTTCTCAGCCACTTTGGCTCCGTTTGCCAGTCAGAAAACTGTCATCTCCTTTTTTTCCCGATGTCAGTCCCCTACGCTCAGCTGTAGTTATAGTAAAACAAATCTCAGTTATTATTAGCACATTTTAAAGATCACAAGGTTAGTTCCAAATACAAATGATGGTCTCAACATATGTGCTGTATATGCTGGACAAAAAAGTCGTATTTCTACTAACCTACTATTAAACATGTGACATGTCGAATGTTTTTGACACTACGTTCAACATTGTTGCCTGATTTAAAAAATCTCCAGATTTCATGACGTTGTTTTCAACATCCAGTTCCAAGTCAGCCATCCAATAGATCCGTTTCTAACTACAATAATACATTTTATCCACAAACGTAGGTCTGTTTGAAAACCACCCAAAATATTTTGGGAAAACTATATTTTAATATATTATGTCAAACGTGACTGGTGAAACGGCGTTGTATTTTATAAACAAAACATCTGAATAAATTAACCGTCATAGCCTAGCAGATGTGCCTACATCTGGCTATGGACTCGGAGATGATTTTTTAAGTTTTACATGTCAAGCCAAAGATAAGATAAAAACACAATATTATTGACCTTTCAAATTTCAACATAGTTAGCTAATGCTAACACCAAATGTATGAAATTGTCTGATGACTGACAACATTAACTAACCTAACGATAGCGCTAAGATGACGTGGTTAGCTAACATTAGTCGGTCATCCAATTTAAATTACTTTCTTTGGATCTTAGACTGTTGCGACAAGTTACCCGACAATCTGTTTTATAATTTCTTTATTTTCGTTGACTAATACATATAAATAACACATCTGTAGGCTTGATCCAAGGTGTAAAACTTCTTACAATGTAATCTGTAAGTGGTAGTTTGTTATGATCTAGTCACTCCTGACAAAAGCAATTCGGACCTTTCACCTGTCTTTCCCTTTCACGTAATTAGCATCCTCCCGTTAGCAAGTTAGTTTGCAGTCATTTATCAAGAAGTGGCGTTACTTCTCAGAACACTTACCATCATCACTGTCCATCTTTCAGTCAAGAAAGCAAAACTCACATTTCGCACCACATCACAAACACAACACCTTTCTGGAACCCCGTCTGGGGAGTACTCAGAACAGTCAGTTGCTATAGGCACTAGACAAGCACACATATTTCATTATCGCTGCACATTTCTACGGAAAGCCCCACATGTCAGAATGCTAAAAAGCAAAGCCTCAATACGTCAGGAAAAACATTGCCAAGCACATCTCCGAAATTCATTTCTATTAATATTTGGAGACATTGCCCCCTCTAGCTTTCGCTCATCCTTTGCTGCTCTTTTGCATGACAAATAGAATCAATTAATATTGAAACCTTCTTCTGTTACACAAATCATGAAGATGACAAGTTGTGTATTTTTCTCTGATATAAGATTTTTTTAGGGAAAACAAAAACACTTGACTCAACTTTAAATAATTTATTAGCTGCGGCATAACAAATTACAAATAAATATATTTCCCATCTTAATTATACAAGGTGTGCCCGGAATGACCTCGAACCCAGCCCGTCCTTGCATTACAAATGGGTGCTTCCCATTACTATCCGTAAATTCCTTTGGGTGCCTTGAAAAAATCGTTTTACCAAATGCAATGAAGAATTTTCAGATAAAAGTCACCCTGCAGCTAACCTGCGTCAGACTGATAACACAAACCACTAACTGGACCAACGATAGAAATAACATATGAACAACGTCTGTGGAGACCAGCTACAAAGCTTTCCAGTACATGTCAAGCTCCAGAATCCATAAGGCAGACTGGTTGAGTTGCGTAATTACAGCAGTTTAAACCAATTCCAGGTCCTTGTTTTAGACGGGGAGAGAGAGAGAGAGAGCGAGAGAGAGAGAGAGAGAGAGAGAACAGTGGAGGGGGTTAGGATACATTAACAGAAAGATCGAAAGAAAGACAGAAGGAAGGACAGAAATAAACATAACGTTCTTATTTTGAACAGGGTTATTTTAACAGTAAGCCATTCATAGCAAACAATTGCACATGTGATTGCCTCCATTCTATAGGTCTTGGAGAAAACGTTTTGTTATGAATGTATGTGGAAATACGAACAAGCAATGCTATATAGTTATATATTTTAGAACATTACAAACAACGTTTGTGCTTTGAACTAAATGTTTTAAACTTTTCGTAAGTAAATTCGATCAGTCTGTTGACTGTACATTAATTTGTTTGCTGGTTTCGTGTGTCATCTCCAAATTGGTTGTACGCATCGCCACAGAAGCCAAACGGCGTTAAAATGACCTTTGGTACAGCATTGAACAAGCATGACTGATCGAAGTTCCACGGAGATAAACAGAACATGATGATACACATACTTGGGTATAAATGCGGATATGGATTTGGTTTGATAGAATTCCCTAGTTTAATTAAGACTTCGTAATCTTTTTACATTTGGTTTATTTTCTCGGAATACTTTTTTTCATTTGTCGATCTCATAACACAATGTTGTCTTTTCTTCCGAGTTTACCGTCTTGGCTAATATTGGATGCGAATCCCTTGGAAAGTTTACTTCAAGGTGAAACCACAACCAAAAAACATTTATGCAATTATATTAATATATTTGTATGAGTCTTTCTGAAGCTTTTCGTATTTAGTATTTTAACAAGAACATCAGAGTAACTATCTTTTTAAAATGGTCATATTTTTTCTGCAGGGTTTGTCGGTGCTTGTGGAATATCTGTGTTTTGCAACCTTATAAGAGCAAATATATTCTTAGAAGCTGAAAGGTAAGATCATTTCCGCCAGTAGCCAAAATTGTAATATAATTGTACATAAAACCCTAGCTATCGAATTCAAGTTTCCGTTCTTTGATTGTGTATGGCATTCTGTGATAATATACTGTGAATCAGAGTAATCAAACTGCAAAGGTCATGTCGAATGTTCTATTCTTTAGTTATGACTTTATCTTGTTTCAGTTTTGTCATATCCATATATTCTCTTTTGCTTTACTCTACAGCTCTTGCAATGGGGACAGTAACAAGAACACATCAAATCAAACCAAACTAAATCATCATATAAAATCTAAATCTGGGTTGAGTGGAAAGCTCCAGTTTTGGTTCCTGGCTGTCCTACTGGCGGTAGTGGGCTCACGAGTGTCTTCTTTGGTGGTGCTGGAGTTCACTTTGAGGGCTGTCTCTGCCTGGGGCACAACCAAAACTGTAAATGAGACTGAACCTGTTTTTTTTTTGTTGCATTGATAGCTTAATTATGTCAACTATTTAAGAGATGGCTTACGTACATGTCACCTATTATCTTTGATCCTTCGTTTTGACAGGATCCTGGTAGACCTGGGTTTCTGAGGCTGTTGCTGGTTCAGTGCCAGTTCTCCCTGGGCTGTGCTCTTAGCTGCAGTCTCCATTTCCTCCACGAGGGGGCGTCTCAACGCTGGCTATGTCTCCTCCTGATTGCAGCTCTCAGCTGCTACCTCGCCACACAGAGCGCCCGCCTGCTGCAGCATGTTGTGGCTCTGTACAGACTCCACAGCTCTCAGCGCTACTGCGGATTGTGTATCACGCTCCTGTCCTCGGGACGATCCTTGTTGCCACGGCTACTCAGAGCCCTCACGCTTACTTTTGCGGTGGCTGTTATTGCTGGCATATCGATCATCAATAAACACTTTCTGTCAGCAACAGATGCCCTTAAGTTTTGGACACCGCTTACTATTTGCTACACACTGCTGGTGGTGTACATGCAAGGTATGTATGAGCTTAAACACAACATAAGCAATATGTTGTTGATATGAGTATCAAAAAACCCAACCGTCACATTGGCCCTAACCACAGCAGGAGTAGCACAAGTATGGCTATGCCGAGTGTCAGTTCATCAGAATGATGATGTGTGTGTCTGACAGAGAACGACCAGAGGCACCCGAGTGGGCAGACAGTGCTGAACACAGTGGTAGTCCGTCTAGGCGGACTGATGGTCCTGATGCTGACGGTTGGACGGTGGGTCGACATGCTCCACATCTTCATGTGCTTCCTGGGGGAGGCGGCTTGCCTGATGCCCTCCAACGACCTGCTGGATGCTGCCTTTGAACTGGTGAGCCCAACGTGGTGGTTTGGCACCATGGTAACGGACGTGATTTTAACTCGCCCATGAAGTCGTGATCTCTTTTTTTAACAGCCTGTGTAGTATACTCAGTGGTATATCACCGTGTTTTCACAGTGATCTAATTAGGTCGTTACCATTAAAACAATGCTTTAAAGTAGCCACTATGTTTTTGATTCAATAACTTTTTGTTTCTCTGAATAGGATGAATGGGAGGTTGACAGTGACAGAGCATCGAGCCCAAGCAGGCTGCAGCCCCCAATGAAAAACCACAACAGTTAACCACAAGAAGGAACTCTGCTGTTACTGTGCTCTGCTGAAATAACATCTGCTGTAATTGCATTACTTATAGTGTGGGATGACAATGTTTTAATTGATTAAGTATATTACATTTCTCATAAATAATGGATATGAAATGCAATGTGTTTTTATATACTTTAAAATATTTATTGCAATAAAGAATCCCTTAAAAAAGATAAATACAAAGTATATGTAAATTCATTGAAAAGATTATATTTGTTATGTCTATCTTAGTTCTTTTGATTTCCCACAGTATTTTTGTGACGACCACACTAAACATCCCCTACATACCACTGATTTAGTGTGAGAAAATAACACAAACATTTGTCAAACAATGTAGACATTTATCAAATAGAACTTAGGGATGAGTGTTGAGGTCCAGTTGCATAACAAAAATATACAGTATGTGAAATAAATCATCTTTTAACGGCTCCCCGGGTATATTTTGGAACGTATTTTATAGAAACCACATCAGTTAGTTGCAGTCCTGTTTCACATCTATCAACCAGATAAATGTTACAACAGCTTTGCCACATTGTTGGCCTTCATGTTTTAATGATTAGGCATATAATCATGAACAGAGATGATCTCATCCCATTTTATACCCATACTCTGTAGCTACTTCTCAAAAGCTCTCAACCCCCTGACCCCACTCCTCCAAACACAAAGTGAATTATTAACTTAAAGGCTTTGTAACAAGAGCCTACATGTATGGATAGAAGACAGTGGCCATTCTAAGCATCAGCAGATGTGATCAATTAGCAGAAGGAATAAAGATAACCTCGTTTTTTATTTGGACTTGTAACGTATACTGCATCCATTTTTTAAACAGTTCAACGTGCTTGCTCTGCTGTCCATGAACACGACCCAACGAAGCAAACATCCCTGGCATTGGATCAGAAACAGTTGTGCCCAGTATAGTGGTCTCACAGTGGTCAGGCAGGGAAAAAACCCACTACAGAATTGCAAAGTCAAGAAAGTGTATTGTGTTTAATGTTGTGGCCGATCTGTTGTGACTGGTGTGGTAAAGGCTGGGCCTAATGTGAACTGCTCTGGTTGGAATGACTGCTCTGTGGTCCTGGTCTAAAATCCAAGCCTTTATTGTGACTTTGTCTGGATTACAATGTGATCCAAATAAATAAGAAGACCATATGTTAGGAGAAGTTATGCATTTGATAAAGTGATAGCCATTGGAAGCATAGGAACCTGGTGTCACAGTAAAGCGTCTTTGAGTGTTTTGAAAACCGCTTTATAAATATAATGTATCATTATTATTATTATTATTATTATTATTATTATTATTAAAGAAATCAACATAAATTAAGTACTTTGTAAAATTGTATTACATGCTTAAAGTTACTAGGGACAGTTTACCTGTAGGAGGTCATTATCATCA
>JAVQJS010090141.1:0-30710 GCA_036024795.1 Galaxias rostratus | reverse complement strand
GTATATTTAAAATATGTTGTACTCCAATTCCCCTTGTCTATATCCCCCATCTGTACATATGATGTATATCTTAGTTACTTTTATATTATTTATATTTCTGGTATGGATATTTTGGCTCTGTTCTACGTAGTTCCTGCCTGCCAATGCTATAAGAATTTCTTTGCTCAGAATGATCCTGTATTGTACTGTGCACTTGACAAATAAAACACTTTGAACTTTGAAATACCTTTTCCAATGCAACCTTGGGCGCTTGAGAGAGATACAAAACATTTTGTTTACTGTTTGAAATCCAACTATGATCTAGATATATATTCCATCTAAAATTAAATGAGGTTTGATGGTGGTGAATAGTGGATAGTGGCCTAGTAGGTTGGAGGACAGCTACCTGGTGACATGAAAGTCATGAAGGTGTTCAAATCCCACCTGGGAACACCACCTCGAGTTTCTCCTTGAGCAAGGCACTAAACAATAAGTTGCATTTTCATTGTAAATCACTTTGGGTAAAAATGGCTGCTCAAATGCAAAATAAAACAGAACTTCATATATTTTATTTTCATACAACTTTAAAATGTTTAACCAGATGAAAAGTTTCAGACTCTAAAGGAGTGTGTCTGAATAAAATTGGGTTGATCTCAAGTAAAGAACATCATTGTTGGCTGAAAAAACATAAAGCCTGCAGACAGAATACATTTATTTCCCATGTTAGTAGACTATTACTATGGTGCATATTATTAAAAGGCTGCAAATCATATTTGAAATTGTGAATTTCAACGCATAACAATTCGGCTTGACGTTTCATGGTTTAATGCCCCAAAAACTGTGAATTGGTCTAAAATGTGAATGACCGTGACATCCTTGTTACTGTTACATTACAACAATTAGAAAACTATAAATATAAACTATATTGCCTAACTATACATTGTTAAATAATCACACAATGTACAAAGTGGTGTGCTGAAAAATGAGCAGGGTTTGTAAATTCATACCGGTTTCAAGAGCATATATAATTCAAGTTATTTATTCACTTTGTATTGAATAACGAATTAATGGCGGTGGGTGTCTAATTGTATTGCTTCTGTGGCTGCAGCTTTCAAGTTTGATGAATTGTAACAACACAGATATTTAACTAAGCAAAATTTGACGTTTTTGTTTAAGAGATTTTTCTTGTACCAAAAGCATTAATGGTTAACATACTGCGCTTCTGAAAAGTAGTTGCTGAGTTGGCAATGTCAAATTAGTCGGAGCGGCCATTGTCTATTTTATGAAATGTTTTTGTCCTTTTCCTCTGACTTATGTAGTCCCGCATGCTTGTCATCCTGCTCTGCTTCCATTGCATTTCCGGCTGCTGGTCTATCCCCACAATCCGTCTGCAGTATTTTGGCACTGTGTTCCAGCGCCTTTGCCCTGAGGGCTGCAATGCTATTTTCCCTTTGTTCCTCCCTTGACATGGGCAACCTTGCTTCCTTTCTTTTCTCATCCCCCTCTTTGATCCCTCTTTCCACTGTTCTTTCTTCAACAGCTTCTTGGGGGCTTGCAGGTTGTGGGGGAGAGTGGGGCATGGTTGTATCGATGGATTTGTTGTGCATCCCTGAAATGAACATATACAGTTATGATAGTGCTTTATACCTACATTACCAGAGGCTTAAAACAAATGAAGCTGGCAGTAAAACGTTTTGAAATTCTATGAGCAAATTAATGTATTTACACTTTGATCTGCTTGAGTAATAGAACAATTAAAAACAATTTCTGTATAGAATATATCTGAATGGAATAGGAAATAGGTCTGTGTGTGCGGTCTATTTCAACACCTGACAGTCATCTTTTAATTTACTTATTCTAATCAATTGGCAAAATTAACCAAATCCCATCTGATAAAGAAGGACCTTCACCCTTTTTACCTATACTTGTTATTGGCTCTGAACAGACACATACTTTGATGGTATTTTGTATGTTGCATTTTTCTAAGTTGGACAGTATGCAGCTGATTCCAGAACAAGGCTATGTGCACGATTTCTTTCTATGGACTTAATAAAGCCTTAAGGAAAATGACTGATGTCCCTGTAGTTTCGGCAGACCAATCCCATAGTTCATATGTCTGTCCTGATTTCAGAAAACAACACCCATCCATTCTACTGAAATCCTAAACAGAAAAAGGACCATTGCATTTAATAACCTGTGGTCTGTTTAATTACAATACTTACTGGAATGTATTTTCAGTGTATTTTCTGAGAATCTCGCTACTGTGTGTCCACTTTATGTAGCTGTGTGTTTGGTGCCAGAACTCACCAAGTAGCCAGGGGGCGCAAGAGTCCATTGCACCTTCTTTGGCCGATTTAAGGATGGATTCGGGAAGGGGGATTGAGTGGCGCACCATGGCTCCATAGAGGCCGTACTCTGCCATGACACTGCTGCGTCCCCAGCACTTCTCCCTCTTCCTCCACTTGGCTCTGCGGTTCTGAAACCACACCTGAGAGAACGAGGACAGAGATTATGTTACTTTAGCAGGTCCGTTTGTAAAGAAGCAGAGAGCCAGAATTTGAAACACGACAAGTCAATAAACTAGCCCTCTGCTTTGTTGATCTCTCCTGTTGGTCTCCAAAGCCCCACCCGCTAGTCTGTTTGTTAATGCTCGTGCACTGTCTGGTCTGAGAGATCCTGGGGAGAACATAAGGCATGTGGCAATACTGCAAAGTTTTAACAAACAGAGCAAAAGATGTGGCAGTACTGCCGTTACATTTCACCAAACCGAGCATTAGGATTCAAGCAGGATTCCGCAACTCCAAGACATGTCTAATTTATCAGATATTATGTGACACCAACCATGATAAATATTATAATGTCACACTAACCATAATGAACATGAGAAATGCAAGCATTTATGCAAATATGCATTTGGAAAGGATTTCCATTGCATTTGATACAATACCGTCAGCAAGCTAATACATGAGAGTTTTTTTCTTAGAATTTGTTGAAATTATTGTGGATCCAACAATATTCCACAGCATATTCCACAATGTAGTGCAAAATTAGGAACAAACTGTGAAAAAAACTTTTGGTTCATTATTTGAACAGGCTTGTTTATTTTTCACTGTAACACTATTACATAGAAATAGTATGTTTTTGTTGTATCTGTTAAATTATTTGTACATTAACTCAGAATATTTCAGATAATCTGATTTGTCATTTGACCGGTTGGGATCATTTAAATATATATTTGTCACTGTTAATTATACACTCAATAATAGTGTGTATGTTCTCATTCAAGACGATGCAAACTGCCAATGTAGTCAGGGTTGTGGGGCTGAACAATGACACAGGCTGGAGATCGTTTGCACACTGAATAGGACATGTGTACAGAGAACTTGTTTTACATACCTCTCAGCTCTCATAATGTTCCATACTAAGTAGCGGACAATTAAACTGGACTGCTCCATCTGCAGTGCTATTCTCCATGAAACTGAACTTCTCCATCTGCTGTGCTATTCTCCATTAAACTGAACTTATTTGATGAGACAGTTGCTGTTGAATTGTTTGGTGGCTGCTCTGATGTCAGGGAGTGGGTGATTCAGATTGTGAAAGACAGAAAGAAGAGAGGAGAAAGATCGAGTTTTGTAAGACATTACGTTCACTTGTGTGCGTGTCTGTGTATGTATTAATCTAATCTAATTTGTGGTGGTGGAGAAGTGAGGCTTGGGTTCAGTGAAGACACAAAATTAAAAGTCATTAAAGCCAAAGTTATTCATCCAGATTTGATGAAGACCTCCATCCCATTAAGATGGGCTTCATGATGACAAATTGGGAGTGTGTAAACGCATGTGTGTGTGTGCTAGCAGGAAGGGTGTGTGAAGTGCTAAGTGCATTGACCCCTGGAGTGCAGGGAGGCTGATTGAAAAATAAGTTAATTTCCAGGCCCAATCGATGGGCGACAGGTGCTCAAATATCATGGGAAATTACTGTGCTTGGAGCCCAAGAGAGGGCCTTTGCCATTGACCCTTGCTAATTAATTTCAATGCAGTTTCATTTCATTTTGGGTTCCCTGTGCCTCATGCAACTCTGGCTCCCATGGGAAAAGGTGGCATGCCATCAAGAAATAACTAATTACTTGGGGACAGTAAATTTCCCATTAATTTCAAAGGAAGTGAAGGATGGTGACCACCTATAGGGGTCTATCTATTGTCATTTGTGCTTGTTGAATTTACTCTGTCAGACTCAGGCAATCAATTAACTAATTATTCAATACATTGATTAACATGTAAACCTTTGACCCACCATTGCAATTATGTAATTTTCATAATTAATTAATTATCTAGCACGTTCTCCATGCTTTAAATGCTATAAAAATTAAATTATAGTGAAATATTTTGTAATAAAAAATTAGGTGATGTGCCTAAATCAACGAAAATATAAATATATATTATAATTCATTATTAAATTGTATATAATAATAATACATAATAATATGGACAATATTGGTTATAAAAGTAAAATATATATATATAAAAAAACGTAATTAGAAATTGCTACAATTCCCTTTTTCCCAATAAACACCCCTGCTTACTCCTGCACACTCTAACCTGTATCCTGTCCTCGGGCAGTTCCGTCTTCATAGAAAGCATCTCTCTTGCATATACATCTGGGTAGTGTGCCGCATTAAAAGCTTTCTCCAACTCCTCCAATTGGTAAGATGTAAAAATGGTTCTGTAGGGAAAACGCCATTATTTTTTCATTTACATGATCAATTGTTGGCAAATTTTACATAAAAAAAAAAATAAAACATTACCTTTTAACATTTTCGTTAAATGTCAAGTAAGACAGGCTAGGTTCAAAAAGCAGTTTAATGCAGTTTTAGTTTATTTTGGTTGTATTACAGGCTATCATGTTGTGATATTTGAAAATTAGTTGCGCATAGTCGTCACAGAAAAAAAAAATCCTTTTTTTATTTTGTCCTATTCTTTTTTTTATTTTTTTATTCTCAAATTCGTAAATGTAAAAACAAATGTAGTAAGAAAAAAATCCATTGACAAACAATATTTTTTTTTTTACCTATGTCTTCTTTTCTTCCTTTTCTTGCTTAGGCCATGCAGTGTTTTTGAGAACTGCTTTTCACTTGAAGACACATCATCAGAATCTGCTAGATAAACAAGAACATTTTAACGATAAGACATTTGCTTTCTAACTGTTGTCGATAAATGAACAGTGACAAGGCAAAACAATACATAATTTTTTTGTCATTAGCCAATCTAACAACTTTCAGGAATCGATTTCGAAATCTTAAATATAAATGTTTTAGGTCAACTCGCTGTATCTGAGGCGAAGTCATGGGCTAAGAACAATTTATTCTAACAAGCTGTTTAAATTTAGACCATACCATCTATCAGAGAAACTAATATCTTGTATCTGAATGACGGGTTACCAGAGCTGGCTAAATTATTCGTGTCCATCTGTCCAATCGATCTGTTAAGGGGCTGCAGATGGACATTTTGAGCCTCTGACAAGACCTCCAAAAAGGCTGGTTGGCTGTAAAATGAATGTCTCCCTCCTGGGCCGATGAAACCCATACTAACTCCGATGCCTGTTGGTCCGAGAGCGGACCTGGCGGCCAGAAGGTGCGTCCTTGCAGGCGAAGATTCCAATGGAAGGCTGGGTGTTGAGGATGGCTCCTTACTCAACCCTAGTATCTCTTGTATCCCAAAGCCTGTGCACTTGTGTGTCGTGGAACCTATCTTTGCTGCTTGTGGTCCCTCATGGTTAGCAGGAGAGGCCATCTTCTGTTTATTTTGTGGTTCTGATAGCACTGTCCCCCCTTTGCATGTCATGGTGGTATACCCAATCTGATTCGTTTTTTTCTTTCCAAACACAGTCCCTTTGCGCTCTGATTTTCACCCTTCTGCAATTTCCTTTTTATCCAACAGGTTAATCGCATCAGGGGTCACTTTTCGTCAGCCAATCGCTGAGCCAGAACGATTGTTCGCTTAGTTCTATTCTTTGTAAATGGAAAACAAAGCGTTTTAGTGATTTGATTACATCTGGACTATACATGCTATTGAACAATGCAAATATTTATTTACTCAATATTTGTTGTCAAGTTGACCTAACTTTTTTGCAGCTCATTCCTTTACGCTTGAATCCATCAATCCATCCATCAGCTTTGCCGCTCATACTATGCACGGTCGCGGGGGCGGAGGTGGGAGGGGGGCCGAAGCCTATCCTAGACTACATGACATAGGGCGATAGTCACTGGTCGCCGGCCTATCACATGGGTTTCACTTGAATCAAGTTGGGTGAAGTAGGCCTACTACAAACAATAGTAGCCATAATATTAATGACATTTAAATTGTTTAATTAACATCTGGTCTTTTTTTTTTTTTATATATATATTTTATGTTTTCATTCAAACTGGGATACGGGGCAAAGCAAAACATTTTTGGACGATATGCTTACCATTATTATTAATGATAAAAAATAGTCATGGAAGTCAAGTACATTTTAGATTCCCCATTCAACCTATAAGGATCCACAAAGCTTTGAGTTTTTACCCGCTTTTGAACGATAGGCCTGCAACGTTCGTCTTAACTTAGCCTACCAATCCAACAAGCATTAAAATGGCATTTAAAATACAACCGTAATAAAGCCTTTAAACATACTTCTTGACACGACAAAGCTTAATTCCTGCGAGGTTTTGAAATACATTTTCACCCTTTTTTTTAAAAACTTTTCAATAATATTGAATAATTTGTCATAATTACTAACATTGCAGATTACACCGATTTTGAGAATTTTTTTGTCAAACCATGTCATTAGGCTTATTATTGTTTAAAAAAATTGGCAGTGAGTAGTTGCATGTCTTTAAGGCTTCAGTGTTAACCATTAGGACTGTGTTACTGGTATGCGAACAAGACTAAATTTAATTACTTTTGTATTCCTTTCATTTTGATCAATAAACTAAAACACCTAATATGATGCACCCCAAGTTATTTCCTGTGCTAGATAGGCTTGTTCCATCAGGAAATTTACCGGCCTGTCCTTTTATTTTGCCAAGAAATGACAGAAAAATAGTTCCATTACATTTTACCAGCTTACCAAATTACAAACTATTTTTGCGAAAGGCTGCTAAATAACATGAGCCCACAACGTCTCATCTGTGATTTGCATATTCGAATAATTTTTGCATATCAATTGTCTTCTGTGTTGAGAAAGCGTCAGTCAGCGCATCTGTTCACCAATATTTGCGTTCTTGGTTTTTAGGACACATACTCCAGGAATGTACCACGAAGTTGGTAGGCCTATGAGATTCAAATGTCCAACTACTTGTTGAATAATTTGCACCCGCTCAACAAATTAAGGCAAACGAGCCTGATCTTTTTTTCTATGTAATTGGCTATGTAATAATTTCCTTTAAGACATCAATCCCCTTAACCAGTGTAATATATGTAATAAATTTACCAAACGTCGGAAAATAAACGCCCACGGTCGGATGAGGAAATAAAAAAAAAAATCCCAACTGTATAGCCTAAATCAAGATATGGATCCATCAATCATTTAATAGGCTATTCCATAGTGGTGGAAATTCAATCGTTAAGACCATTTGTGCCACACATTGGGGCATCTGGAAGGGTAATTATATTGAGATGACAATGTAAGCAATGGAAATTGGCAGACGTCCTCGATAAAGTCGGACACCGTGCAACCTTCTCATGTGGCATACTCGGTTCGCTCTAGGTCTCCCGTTAGTACTTCATCTGACGTAATAGTCCATATGATTGATAGGCCTTCCACAGATAATAATATTAAACTTCCTCGTGTTGCATAATCTCGCGTTCGCTTAACTTTCTTAGCTGAGCATCTTTAGCTGCATCTATTGTCCCTATCTGGGTCCGGTTGTAGACTGACCCTTGTCAATGTGAGCCTGCATGAGGGGCATGTAGGCATACGTTATGTATTATGCCTGACTGGACAACCAAAAAAACTACATTCCTAAGACAACCGAAAGCATAAGCAGACAGACCGACGAGTTATTGATGGCAAATATTATATTGATAAAGCTTAACAGTCAATACATACTCATATCTCATCAGATGTTAAGTGCTTCAAAATCTAAGTCAATCAATTAGCCCTAAATCAACAATTGAGATGCTGTAGAAGAATCGGTCTTCGATTGCCTGAAAAAAGCAGGAGTTTGAATAACGGGAACATTGGATGATCTACGAGAACTAATGAGGAGTTACAGGAATATTTCATTTGTAGTGAAAGTGTCAAATCAATCAATAAATCAATGTCATCTCGATAGCTTTGCAAATCAGATTCTTCCATTGCTGCTCACACACTTTTGCCTTACGTTGAGCCATCATAAAACATACAGTATATTGTGAACTCAGATCACTCTCGCTCGCTCTCGCTTTACCCACACTCAATTTTAACCGTCGCTTCAGTTTACTAGACCTATAAATGGTTCTGTTTTTCATGAAAACAATTAACGTACAGACAGTGCTACAAGGGAGCGGGAACCGAGACTGGTCAAGTTTCTGTGCACAATATTGAAAAAATAAATGTTCCTTATGAAGACTAGATATTAATGATGATGTTGTTGATGGATAAAAGGCACATCTTCGCAAAATTATTAAAGTAAACCATTTCAAAATAGCTTTTCTTTACT
Organism: Galaxias rostratus; assembly: GCA_036024795.1. Classification (NCBI taxonomy): domain Eukaryota; kingdom Metazoa; phylum Chordata; class Actinopteri; order Galaxiiformes; family Galaxiidae; genus Galaxias; species Galaxias rostratus. Next base: position 22,057 of record JAVQJS010090141.1, on the reverse strand, counting down.
CAAATCACTCTAATAATCAACATACTGTCTGCAAGGCCGGTTGCAGACTGATTGGGGTCTGGGCAAGTTTTGTGTTCGGAGGACCATTTTCGGGACTCAACACCTAAGAAAGCCATCCACAAAGGTTTTGTCATTCGTTATATTCATTAGTTGAAAAAATATATATGATTAATTCAGGAAGTAAATATAATAACAGCAATAACATTAATGATGATCAACTATTATTATGATTAACTTAAAAAAGTAAAACACATTTGTATATAAAGTTTTTTTTGTGACAGAATGCTGTTAAAGCTTTTTTTAGAACCGTCAAAAGTTGTGCCTCCTTGATGTCATGTGAGCAAAGTCCTCATTGTACAGTGCATCCGGAAAGTTTTCACTGCATTTAACTTTTCCCACATTTATATTACGGTCTTATTGCAAAATGTATTCATACATTTCCTCAAAGTTCTACACAAAACCCAGCTTAATCACATCGTGGCCTTTTTTTATATATTTTTTTTTATTCTAGCAAACTTATCAAATATTACGTCAAGAACGCTCTGGAGTAGGTTTTCATCCAGGATGTCTCTGTAAATTGCTGCATTAATCTTTCTCTCTATCCCAACTAGTCTCCCAGTTCCTGCCGTTGAAACCCAGTCACACAGCATGTTGCTGCTAGAACTATGCTTGACTGTAGGGATGATATTAGCCTGCTGATAAGTGGTGCCTGGTTTCCTACAAACATGATGGCTGGCACTCACCATAAATGTCAATCTGTTTCCTATCAGACTAGAGAATTTTGTTTCTTATGGTCTGAGAGTCTTTCAAGTGCATGTTGGCAAACTCCACATAGAGATATATTTGTGTTTTGATGTGGCAGAGACGATATGCAGGCCCAAAAGAAAAGCCCACACTGCTGGTCAGAAGGAGACACAAAACTACTTTCTGCTGTCTATGTAGAAAGTGAAGGAGAAACAAATGGATATTGAATAATTGGTGCATTGACAAACTCATTGGTAGGTGAGAATTAGCATAGCTGTGGTATCAGTGGTGTTGAAACGTGGAATCCATCCATCCATCCATTATCAGAACCACTTGTCCTATGCAGGGTCACGGGGGGAGACCCCAACTGACTTCGGGCAAGAGGCGGGGTATACGCTGGACAGATGGCCAATCCATCGCAGGGCTAACTCATAGACATACCACCACTCACACACACATTCACACTTATAAACAATTTAGAATCACCAATTAACTTGCATGTTTTTGGACTGTGGGAGGAAACCGGAGTATCCGGAGAAAACCCACGCTAACACGGGGAGAACATGCAACCCCACACAGAAAGGGCCTCAGGTGGGAATCGAACCCAGGACTTTCTTACTGTGAGGCAACAGCACTAACCACTGCGCCACCGTGCTGCCCTGAAATGTGGAATCATGGTCCCAAAATCTCTGGGACCTGGGCAACCTCCAACCTGACTCGACCGTAAAAACATGGAATACTGCGAGATTCTAGCGCCTACCAGTACTCTCTTTGTACACTATATTTTTAACTAGGCAGGTCTTCTTGTGATTACTGAGGTTATAAAAGAGCAAACAGGTCATCTTTGATATTCTCATGTAGACTATAGTAGTGGTGAGGTACCTACCAATAGATGCTGAATGGATGAGCTCTAATTTCAGGGGTGAGAGACAACCATTGTAGTACACCTTTTTATAAAATAAATTTAAAAAAAAATATATCATCAATGTTGTACCAAATCAGACTTCACAATTCAAGTTTATTTTCAAAGTCTGCAGTTGCTTGCTTTAAAATGTATGAGTACATACTGGGAGCTTCAAAATTAAGTCTATATTTTGACATTTTGTAAGTTGAGAATATATTAGTTATAAAATGTTGACACACTTGCAACATCTGAAATAAAGAAAAGCTGTTTTCAATTTCGAACCTTTTTGACGTTATTTTTAACTGAAATGTACACAGGTTTCAAGTCATGTGGACAGCAGGACATTTTTGGTTGACAAGCCATTTCAAACTATTTTAATTTGAGTAAATACATATTTAATAAATACATATGATAAATACTTTCTCAAAGAAGTCCTGTGATAAATTAGGATTATTTTTCCATTTCTTTAAAGTTCAGTTTTCTACAAATAGTGTGTTTTATTGGTTAATTGTAAAATGGTTTAATCTTTTTGGTGTTCAGTGCCAGCTAGGATAAGTTTTATGTACTGTTATTTGTGTGAGGAGTCCCCCTCCGTCTTAACCAGAAAACATAGTGAGAGTGTGATCACGCCGGGATGCACTTTTGATCCAAAGCAAGCTTGTTAGTCACGGTTTTCTCATGCTGCTTACACAATGGCATGTATAAGGGAGCTGCCTGGTGGCATTGCTTAATTAGGCGAAGAGTTGATTCATTTGCTCTAATTGACAGCTAATTAGAGGGCCAAGGGCACATCAAATTGATGTTTGTCAGAGTCCAGAGGCCTTGAACGTAGGGGGTATTCATGTTGTAAGGGTCTGAGTGGTGTATGTGTGTGTGTGTGTGTGTGTGTGTGTGTGTGATTTATGGAGGCAGGAGAGAAGGATGGAGTGGTTGATGGTGTCAAAGGCTGCAGTGAGGTCCAGGAGGATGAGGATGTTGAGGTTACCAGAGTCAGAGGAGATTTTAAATGCCCATAATCATGTGCAATCTATTTAGCCCACGCCAATTTATTCAGCGGTTCTACAACTTCTAACCTGATCTTACCACTTAGTTGCTGGGAATGCGAGCTGTAGTTTATATCAGGAATTCTATAGGCTGTGGATGTTTCAAGACAAAAATGTCACTTCATGGTATTGGTTCTGTAGCTGTAAACAAATTCGATTTAAATTGTATATCACAACTTGGAATCCCAAGTACCAGTTGAGGCTGAGTTTGTTTGAAACAAGGAAGGTGTGGACTGCCTTGCTGTGCCCCAGGTAATATTACAAATGTTTAAAAAGCTGAATTATACGGTGGTAATGCGTAATGGTCTACATGTTGCAGAACAGGGTTGGGCTCTTGGGCGGGAATGTGACCTATTTTAATATAAAACAGTTATAATATTGATAGTTTCCTAATTTGAATAGAAATTTGTTTTGCAACATACTCGCCTGGACCAAAAAAAATCAAGATATGTTATGTAACGCAATTTAAAATATATATAAATGTGTAGGCCCATTGATTATTATGGTCCAACTCATTAGTGCTCATCAGGAAGGGATACAAAAAACCCTTGGCTTTTGATGCAGACATGGACAGATTGAGGATCTACTTCCGTGTGGACACTTAAATGCCCATTGACCTGGATACCACAGGGGTTCATAAATATACTTATAATACACCGTAAAACTGAATTCACAGATTGAGGGCATGGATTATCAGGGACCCAAACCAGCAATGAATTTGGATGTGGGGTAAACCATCAGGTATTGGTCATGGTCCTCTGAAGGATAAGCACATTTAAGCAAGAACTAAACCTTTGAGAATTGCTAAATTAAAACAACAAGATTGGTGTGTGGGGCCTTTTTGAAAATTAAATTGTGCTTCTTGTTGGTGGCGCATTAGAAAATAATTTGTGTGTACTTGTGTTTTAAATGGCATTAAGAACCACCATGTCTGTCTAACTACCTTTTGTCAATGTTTATGATTGTGCCTGTAAAGATTTTCCGTTTAAACGGAAGGTTTAACAAGCATGTCATAGGGGTGAAGGCCAGAAAAGCTACATGAAAAAAAAATCACTCCATATTACACTGCTCCTACTGATCTCAATGTAATGACACAAAACCATTCTTGACTGGGGGATAGGGACTGCTAAAGTGTTTTTTTTTTAATACGCGTAAAACACGTCAAGTATATATAATGAGTGTGTTTACATGTACATTAATACTTGGATTATAAACTGATAATGGTAACAATGTGTTTATAAAAATGGTAATTTAAACATATTTTATCTTAGTTCTGACATTGGCGTAATGTCTCTCTATGTATTCTTAAACCGATTAAGACCCCTTGATTTAGGCCATATCTTTCGATTCTTTGCATGTAATGACATAGTCGGTGTTCATTCGGTTTTTGTTTACTGAGCGTGTCAGACGGACGGATGTGTGCGTTTGTTTTGATTGCATACACTGATTAATGCAAAGAATCTTATGAACCTGTCCACTGAGTAATCACATTATTAACTACACATGTGTTTGGAATTATGCTATTATTGGCATAAACCGACAATTATTAATCAGGCTTCTCATGGACGCGTAAACGTACTCAATGTTGGAAATTACTAGAATACTGCTCGCTGTAGCCTTCTCTGCCACCAACACAAACATATGTCAGGTGGACCTACTATTACCGTTTAGGATCCATGCGTGTCGCAGGCTTTATGTTCTGATTGTCAATGTCTGAAACAACTCTGATCCTCTTAAAGATTACAGGGTAAAGCTTTAGAGAATGACTAGAGATGACTGGAGCAGGGAATTTGTGGACATAGGCCTACCCATTATTGACAAACACAAACTAACTTTGTTATTCACTTACATTAACACACTTCCCGTTACTTTTGGCTTACAGGGAGGTTTAACATTGGGCTATTTGGTGCATAAATGTAAACATTAAGAACAAGTTGAATGTTGTAAAGAAAAACTTACATGGTCGTTTGACCAGGACTTTTCCTTTATTTTATTTCTTTACTGCAGTTAGTACAAATAATTAAATTAGTTCATAGGGCTGTTTTTACCTGACTTTTTAAACCAGGGTAATTGACTTGCAGCAGTTTTAACATAATTTAAACAGTAATAATAGCTGGTGATGCCGTGAAAGCGGTAAACATTAAATTGCATACAGAAATAGAATATTACGAGAGGTGTGTAAAATCTATAGGTGCGCCATTCTTGGTTTTTGGGCTGATCACCGATTGCATTCACTGGAATCAGTATTAGCCGATACTGATCACCAATCAGAGTGGGTGGGGCTTATGCATGTTATTTATTGTACTGCATCAAATTGTATCAAATTGACAATTGTTTGTTTATTGGAATAAAAAAAGCTACCTATTACAGAGGGATGCCAACTTCTCTAGAAACCTTTGTATTAGAGACAAGCATAATTTTTGGGGAGCATATAGGTTGTCACCTGACGTGGCTAACAATTAGGCCTATTCGTCTGAAATTTGACTATTATAGCCTTTCTAATAAGTACACCAACCACAAAAAAGTCTGCAATTATGATTTTTTTTGCTTGAAATTCCCAAGGGCTGGGGGTGCGTATGCACCATGCAAAGCAGCATTTGAGAGGATTTTCAATTGTCTCCAATAGGAGTTTACGTTTCTCAAAAGAAAATGTTTGAGTGTGTGAGGAAATGGGTGTGGCATGAGAATGGGTTTGATAAGTCATTTGTGTGAGTTGACAGCACTGTATACTATTTTGTTATTAGTCTTCTTTTTAAGCATTGACACAGTTTTTATTTATAAAAACGAACATTTCAGCGTGTTACTCGTCTCATCTATGATCTTTACCGTTGTCCCTAGCTACACTTGTGCATAGATGGTAGGCTCATGCGGCTTTTATTCTTCTACCTAAAGGTGCCCCATTATGCTCTCTTGGGTTCCCTCTCCTTTAGTGTGTTTTTTAGCCTATGTGCTGGTAAAAGGTCTAAGAAGTTAGAGCAGCAAACACACCGCTATTGAACTACCTGAAACACCTGATTTGTAGTCTGGCGGTTTCTTCCAAAACTTATCTACGTCACAAAGGCACACATTTGAATTATGTTTGGCACGCCCTCAATCACAGCGAGTCAGAGCAGAGGCTGAGTGGTTTTGCCTTGTGGGGAAAACGCTGTTTTGGTAAGCCTAAAGGCAAATTCCCTTTGTTTGGCCAACTTATCAATTAGAGCAGACTGGGTTTCTTTGGGAAGAAGGACCTTAAAGATGCAGGAGCTGCACCGGGATTGTACAGTAAACACAAATTTATTATAGCAGAACTAATTTTAATACATTTGTTCTTTAAAACATATCTGCCAAGAGCAGTTTATCAATTAGAGCGCAATATCCATTGCATTCTTTACACTCATGATCTCTTGTGGGAATAAGGAGACAAAAGAGGGCAGACTGACAAGCTAATTTGGAAGTGTAATAGAATTTAGGAGCATTGTAGACCATAAAAACAAAGAAATGTCCAACAGGATTTCTCTAAGCTTTACTGTAAGGGTAAGGATGACTGTTGACAAAGTGTTACACAGTAACTGCACTGGTAATAGGAGTAATAATAATAATAATAATTCATGACATTTATATAGCGCTTTTCCTAATGCACAAAGACGCTTTGTATGAGTACATAACATATTGATTGCTCTGTGGTGTACCATTTGAAAAACATCTTTGTGGCTAAAGAACTTTTAAATCCGACATTTGAGGGCAGAATAGGAGAACTAAAGATACGATTTTAAGTGTCCAAGCCAAGGAAAATGAATTCTAACAGCAATATTGTGTGAGCTATTCTTCGAGACACTTTTTTCTTGACGTAACTCACCCCCACCCGCCTTTGTCCCTGATGCTGAGCCAAAGATTGTAAGGCTTCTTTTTGGCTTTGAACTGCAAATCATTCCTGAACTCTTCAACAACACAACTGAACTCGCTTAAACTTGTGTGAGTGAGTGAGTTTCTTGTGAATATGCTCTTAGAATTAACTCTTGATTGTATTCTTTCTAGCTAACTCCGGAACTAGTGTAATGATGAAATCTCTAAAAACATATAACAACACTTTTACCTGAAGCTTTTCCAGTAATAGCATTAATACAGATTGTTAAATAAAAGTGACCGAACTTCGATTGTGTATATCAACTTATTTTGGTGTCATTGCCCCTGGAGAAGTTTGCGTGATGGATGTTGGCAAGAATAAGACAATGAAAAGGAATTGCGCTAACCCAAAGCATGTCTTGCGGGGATCGTTATTCTCAGAAATGTGTCAAGCAGGCGGTTGGATTGACTGGGGAGAGTTTACAATAGAACAATGGCCACTTTGTTTAAAGGTCAACCCAGGGGAGGAAATGGGTGGGTGGTACAATAGAACTACTGCTGAGCGCAACCTTTTCAATAGTGAAGATTCTTCTCTTCTTCCTTCTCCTCCTTCTCCTGCTCATTTTGCCCCCTCGTTTTCGGTCTCGTAACACCAAGGTTATAGAGCATCCAGTCAGATCTTAATTGAGTTGTTAGTACCCACAGAGCTATCAGGGTCAGACATGTAGTTTGTACTCTGGAACATCACTGCCACTGCCAGTTTTGCTGAGCAGTCATGTGTCTGGGACGCTGATCAAGTTTCCCTTGGGAGGAGGTTCTAATTAGTTTTTTTGTCATAAAGATATCGGTCGATGTATTACATCAGTTCTCCATAGTATTGTGTCGTTTGAAAATGTGAACTGGTTTTATGAAGAATGTCAGAGCAATATTTTTGAGGGCCTCTGCATAGACATTCTGATCACATGGTGAAACAAGATGGTTTCTACATCACCTCAATCCCAGATATTCTTCTGCAACTTGAATGGCATGTGTGGTGCTGAGTGATTGGCTAACAAGCTCATTTTATACATGTGATTAGCACATTCACAAGCCATGGCTTTAGGTCAGATTGGAAAAAATGGTAAAAGTAACTAAGATGTTCTAAACGCTACTCAAACTGACCTGACTGCCTGCTTATTGACTGTACTGTATGTCTTCAAAGCCCATTCCAGTAAACGACGCTCACACATGTATATGCACGCTGTCTTATCCGAGAAGTTTAACAAAATATAAAGCTTGTGCATTACCTCTCCCTTTTCTATGCATGTGCCTCCCTTTTTATTATTTTTCTTTAGTTATTTCTTGTTGGTAATTGTGTGTTTTTTAAATATCTCAGCCAATGTAAGGAATGTTAAAAAAATAGCTAACGTATGTAGTGGTTTAAACGGCTGAAATGCAACAGTAGGCCTACCTAAGTAGTGAGAGTGAAGAAAAAACAGTTGTACACCTCAGGCACTGGACAGGTAGAAATCTGTCCTCTTTGGAGGAAAAAATTTCTTGCTTGTCTATGTCGAAGCTATAAAGATACTGGTCTTATTTTAGTTCTGGTCCGCACCCTTATTTGTTTTATGTGGCCCTGAATAATCATTGCTACTGGTTGGTTTGGGGTCCATTGCTGTTGGGTTCACGTAAGTATTCCTATTACAAGAGGCAAACAATTAAAGAAGCAGAAGTCAATCAGTCTGGGGCCTAATCTAAATCTTAATCAAATGCCTTATCCAATTTGCTACATCAATGCATTTGTTGGTTTTGTACTTTTGAAGTTATAGTAAAAATTACTCAGTTTTAAACAAAGCAATCTTTGTTGGTTCTGTGAAAAATAATTCGTAGTTCAAACCACTTTATTCTTTACTCCAAGTTAAAGAGCTAATGGACAAATATGGACATCATAGTCAATGTCTGTTACCGTAGCCGTGTTATTTAACATGCAGTGTTTCCTCCTTACAGGTGACATCTTTAGTGTATGATTTGAATAATGAATCAATCTAACTGTCTCCTAGAAAGAGTCAACAGAGCTATCGAAATCCACGTTAAAAAAATGATATCTGAATACGAATTACAGATACAAAACCATTGTTTTATTTTTGGTAATCGGGCAGACACATCGTTTATCAGATTTTAATCGCATTTGAGTAGATTATCAACTTTTGCAGACATATTTTAACAATTTATTTTATGTACTGACATTGTTTTTGTTGTTTTAGCTGAAAAGTTTTTCCCTATTAAATAAAACTTTGTCTTTTTCCCTTTCTGCATCAACAAAGCAATCACAAATGTAAAACGTGTGACGGGATTGAGCTTGATTTAATGTTCGACCTGAAACACCTTAGTGCTCCACTAATCTGTCTAATCATTTCCAGAATGAAGAAGTTAATCATCTCTAAACGCGGTCATGGCTGTACATACTGGCATCCAGGTAACTCTTCTATCTCAAACTATCTTGTACAGTTAACCTCCAATAATATGATCATATGGATTTATGTGCGATTCAAATACATCCAAAAGATGTGTGTTTTTGAGAAATGTATGTGGACTTTGATTGTCGCACGTCGAGTCTTAATAAATTAAGACAAAGGGTCCGGCTTTATTATTTAAAGTGCATCACTGCATGGCCAAAAAAGTTTCCGAATTTCTTTACCAGTGTTGGGCAATTTAGTAAAGATTTGTAATACAAATTAGTTCTTTAAAAAGTAAAATAATAACTTTTGATTCCAAGCAATAAGTAAAGTTATTAGTTAAATCACTTGTTAGGTTACTTTCCCTAGTCCACACCATCCAACAATTACATGTTGATTTATTCAATAAAATTAGCATAACGCAACATTACAAGTCAGCGCCTGCTCTTGGAATCAGTGACTGTTACCTCAGGGCTGTGCTAACTTCATCATTCAGTTTATGTGACACTGTTGTCAGAAGCCCTCACAAGCTACACGAGCTACCCTCATCTCGGCTGTCGGAGTTTGAACTTGCTGGCTGCTGAAAATTTTGTTTTCTTTTGGCAAACAAACCGTTATTGTTTCTGATTGGTTTCCTAATGTCTATTATTTTGTTTACACATACACATGTTGATTCCATTCAAACTAATTTCCTTTTTGTCCACAGGTTGTGTTTGCGGAGCAGCTTGAAGCGCCCTCGCTAAGCCCCCGCACCTTGCACCAAGGCCCTGGCCTGACGGATGTGTTTCAGTACGACCAGTGGCTAGCTGTCCGTCACGAGGCCACCCTTTTTCCAATGCAGGAAGACCTAGCCATCTGGCTCACAGGCATGCTTGGTAAAATTGACATAACATGTCTTTGTAAATACGTTATTGGGTTAGAGAGTTGTGGTTAACCTATGTCCTCTAGCTTTGGTATATTCCTATTTTAATTGTTTCATACTGTATTTCGTGTGTGTGTGTGTGTGTGTGTGTGTGTACACATACATACATACATACATATAGCGTGTTGTATATAATGAGTCTTGAAAGTTCTCTCACTCTCTCCCCCAATCAGGCGAGGAAGTTAGAGCCGAGCATTTCATGGAGGAGCTCAATAATGGGGTGAAATTGTGCCGGCTGGTCGAAGTTCTACAGGACATTGTCAGCCAAAGTTGCGCATCTGACCTGAGTAAGGTGAGTTGTATAGTAGAGCGACCATACTATTTCTAAGACTATAAATGTTGCCATTGCTTGCAGCTAAAATGAGAGGTTCTAGTTTGGTTTGTAAGAACTGTTTTTAAATGTTAATGTCTTATTTAATTTTTTCTCTTCTCCAAGTAGCTTATAGTTTAAGGCTTAGTTTTGTTCACTGGGTTACAATAAAGCACACATTTCCCTTGACAGCTCAACTGTGGGTTTGCTGGTCCCATCAGTTAATAATCAGGTTCCGGGCAATAATGATATTACAGCCATTTTGTATTTATCTGTTTGTTTAGACTGCACCATTAAACAAGACAACAAATCTAGGCAATCGATAGTTTGATCATTTGTTTTTCTATGGTACTCCAAACGTTACTAAGGGCCTTGGGAGGCTCTTGGACCTAAATGGCTTGCAATAGCCTAATAAAACAACTCACAATCATTTTTTTTTATGTATAATAGGTTTTGTGGGGCATGTATCATATGTCATGTGAACAGCCTAAATACATTTTAACAACTTTTAGACAGGCACAATTACGGCAACATTTTTGTTAATTTGTCACTGCTGTGGTTTACACTAAACCAATGGTGTGAATGTGTACACTTCTGCTACAGCAGTGATATTGATATGCACCTTGTTCAGACAACGATTGTTGTGGAATTTAACAAAGGATCACTGTGCACTTCAGTCATTAAACTATATTGACCCATTGCAATGCTTAGTGCTAGTAAAGCTTGGTTTGATATAAAATCAACTGAAATAGAAAAGTGCATTGTGTTTTTAGGGTTACTGTAGAGGCAAAAAGGTATATTTTAAATGTTCCTTTGATCAGTATTTCTTTCCTTGAAAATTTTCGTTTTTAATGATTTTCTCTTACGTTGAAGTTTCCTTTCTCAAAACCATTGTTTTTTTCGGCAGCGATTCCCTAGGAGAAAGGTTTCATGCAAGACAGACGCGTCTCCAGGGTCCTTCTTTGCACGCGACAACACCGCCAACTTCCTGGGCTGGTGTCGCTGCATTGGAGTGGAGGAAACCTATCTGTTTGAGTCTGAGGGCCTAGGTAGGGATGTGGCATTTTAAGAGAAATTCCAGCAAACGTCTAACTAACTCTTCATTATTTGAGCCGACCACGTGCATCAAAAAGAATTCATTCGATCTTTGCACCCATTTTTGAGTCTATTTAGTGTTCTAAGCAATTTACAATGCGGGCCTGTCCTGTGGGAGTGATATTTACCAAGTAATTGGTCTTTTACATACAGTAAGACATAATCGGATGAACTGGACCTGAGCTTTAAAATCTTTACGAGCAGGCAGAACAGATGCACTCTGTGAACCATTGTCTTAGCTTTAGCACTTAATAGGCTCTTAGGTGGGATTTAATCATCCAAAGTTGCCTACTTAGCGATCACTCCTGTGTAAAACAGCTTGCAATACAAGGTTTCCGAAAAGTCTTCTTTGGACTAGAACCTCATAACTTAAAGTAAATTTGTCTGTCTGGCATATTGATCAATTACATTTTGACATTTTATTTTAAAAAAAGCATTGATTAAAGTGTCCTTTGTTTTCTTTACCAGTCCTTCACAAGGAGCCTCGCCAGGTGTGCCTTTGTCTTCTGGAGATAGGTCGCATTGTCTCCAAGTAGGTTTCATATTCTAGAAAAGTCATCTTCTCACTATAAACCAATAATGGCTCTTCCATGGTCGACTTATGTACTCGTGTCACCTAATTTCATTATGAATGACCTAGCTCCTCCACCAGTATTGTGAATAGTCCTGGTAGGCCTAGTATATTGGGTTCACTGAATTCAAAGAAGTGATCACTGCTGCTTTACTTGACTACTGTTATACATATATGTAACTTGGTTTACAAAGTTGATTTATTTTAGTGTTACTGTTTTATATTGATAATTAACTTTTTCTGCTCCTCAGGTATGGTGTGGAGCCCCCAGTGTTGGTAAAGCTGGAGAAGGAAATCGAGCTGGAGGAGACACTTCTTATGGAGGAGGAGCCTACTCCTGCTGTCAAGACGTTCAGCGTGTGCTGCAAACACGGTGGCCTCTATCAACCGGGGGTGCGTCTTTAGTTATTTCGTCAGAAAGACTATCATAAAGGTGTCAGGTCTGCAGGGAGGTGTACAGCCTACTGTGTCTAATGTGTGGCAGCTTGCTTCGAGTGCAGACTCTCCACAAAACAGTTGACTTTTATTTGTTAAATTTGACTAAATTGAGTTTGCTGAATGTGTGCAACTTTTAGAAAAGGTAATATGAACCAGGTATACACTAACAATGTAACACTATTACACAACAAGAACTTGACATTCATCATAATTGTACATATATCACTGAAAGATAAGATAAGGATTTGTAGGTTTACAGATTCGCTGTGAATTTGTTCATTGACAAATCTGTTAATTGGACACAGAATTTAAATGGATACATCGATTAGTATACAGCTAACATCAAATGTTTAACACGGTTAGATCTTATGGAGAGACAAGACTTTTTGTAATGGATAGCAAACTGTCAAATCTTCACAATAGGACTGAGCCAGCCAAGTTGTACCGTCTAAAATCCGCCTCTTTCTCTCTGCCCTTAGGGTCGGGGAATCCATGACCCTCCATGCAACTGCTCTAACAAAGTCTCCATCGAGTATCTTTCAGAGGGACGCTATCGACTGGGAGACAAGACCCTTTTCATCCGGGTAAGCTCATTACTCCTCGTCATCATGAAAACATTTCCCCCCGAGTCAACTGCAATTAAGGAAGAGATCTTGTTTTGTGCTGACTCTGGCCTGTGCCTTGTTTAGCTGAACTTGTCTAAGCCTAGAGCAGGAGCTTTTTTTTTTTTTAAAGTAACATGTGGATGTATCACAAATAGGGCAGTGTTCTGCTGTGAAACACAAGGATAGTCCTATGTTGGTAGAACGCCAGTTGAGTTGCGGTAATGTGTCTGGTGGAAACTTAAAACCTGGCTTTCACATGACCGTTCTGGTTAAGAACAAACTGTTAAGTGTCTTCTGCTAAGCATAGTTAAGAGTATTCTTTCTACACAGAGACCCATGTACAAGAAAAAAGTAAATTTTACCAACGGCAATCATATAAAGAAATAGAGAAAAAGAGGCCACCAAATTATAATTTAAAGTACATATCGAAATCTGATTCAACCGTGTTGTGGTTTGTTAGAACCATGGATATTTGTAAATTACATTATCCATGCACAGAATCCACTTGTCACCTTACTCATCACTTACTAATGTCAGATTATGAATGAAGAACAAATACTCATGTGGGATGACGTCAGCAAAAAACGGCAGTCTCCCTGAGACCACACAGTGCTAGAAATCTCTTTAAGCTTATTAGCCAATACGGCGACTTGTTAGAGATTGTACTTCGACCAGGGTTTACAGTATTAAGCATCCTCTCAATTTAATGACCGGTCTCTCGAACTAACACTGCAAAAAAATACAATCATGTTTTATGAACACACTTATAGGGCTATTTGAAGACACATCAGGCTTCTTCATAAGTTCAAACAACATATGTTTGGTTCTTTGTAATTTAGACTGTAGTGTAAGATCAGATTGATCTACTAAAGAAAATGCCAGTTGATCCACTGTTGCCCGGTCTTTTTTATGTTCTGTCTGGAAAATGAATTGTTTATGTCTGTTCTGCAGATGCTACATGGGAAGCATGTGATGGTGCGCGTTGGAGGTGGCTGGGACACGCTGAAGGGCTTCCTGCTGAAGTACGACCCCCACCGTGTGCTCCAGTTCACCACACTGGAGCAGAAGGTCCGGGCCCATCAGAAGGGCCCCCCGGGCGCGACCACTGTGGCACCGCCTCCTGACATGAACCCGCTGGCTGTGGTAAACTTCTTCTCCACCACGTCTTCCTCTACTTCCACTGCTAACCTTTTGTCCACACCAGCTGCCACTGAGCAGACCCTTCGCCTGGGTGCCCTTCCTCAAGTGCGTACTCCTATTGTCACCAGGAAAGTGGCTACTGCTGGCTCCAAAAAGACCCCCCTGATGGTGCCTAGCTCACCCACTAAGCCTACTCATTTACCATTGGCCAACCAGAAGAAGGACTTTGCGTCTCTGTCCGCCACCCCTGTGAGAGCACCATCCAAGCCTTCCCCTAGACTTTTTTCACACAACAGGGCTTTCCATTGCAGAGCCCCGACCCCCAACTCCTCCCCGAGTGTGGTTCTGTTGGCCCCAAAGCCCAGGAGCCCTGTGTGCCCTGAGCCTTCGTCTAAGCTCCGCAAACCCGCCACGTCCTCTTCTGCCCCAAGCCCCGCCACCGCCCAGGCACGTGTGCCTGCTCAGAAAGAAAGCCGTCCCCCGCCAGGTGCATCACATTGTGCTCATCCGGCACAGAGACGACCCGGTGCTCCGGCCTCAGGCCCTCGGGCTCGACCTTCTCCCCGGGTGGTAGTGGAAGCCCCCATACAGCCGCCTCCCGCTCAGACTCGCATCCATAGGACTAACTCCCCAGTACCACCCAAGCCCACTTGTGTCCCTCCCAAGGGCAAAGGCCCAGCAGCCAAAGCCAAGGACCAAACTCCAGCCAAGGTCAATCCCAGAGTTGTGATTGGCTCTTCTCACAACATAGTCGCCCCTGTTCATGTTACAGGAGGTTCCTCCAGCCTTGCTACCTCTACAAAGGCCAATCATAGAACTGGACCCATTAGCCTAAAGGCAGGACGAAAGCAAGTGTCCCCAATTTATCAATCCAAAACAGTACTGAAATCTGAGACTGCCATAAGGCCCTTGACACCCCAAAATAATAGTCCCAACGTCAAAGGCCTCCACTCCCAAAAGAATTTGGCATTTAAAAAGAAAACTACATATCTTCGGACCAAAAGCAAAGATCCTTATTTTGAAATGAACAGCAAAAGGAGACAGAATATATAGTGTCAGAACCCTGGGATGACGAAGGTCAGAATAAAATTGCAAGGAAAATTGGGTTACAGTTTCAGATCGCAAGCTGAAGAAACTTCATGAGCCTCTGCAATCTTAGCTTTGATATTGAATAGTCTCAAAAATGCATCATCTACGACTAACCACAATGCATGATTTGTTTTTCAGTATTAGTTTATGCCAAACCCTAATGCTTTACTCATAACTCTAGATCCGATAGGTCAGCAAAAGGCTGTTTTAGGGGCTAAGAAAACACATTTGGTGAGCTATAAAAACAAACATGACGAGTTGGTTACTGAGTGAATATATATAGATATCAAGTCCGTTACTCTTTTATTTCTTCATAAAGGTCAGATTTGTGAATTATTCTATCAAATTCAAACATTTAACATATTTTAACTGTTTTTTAAATGTACAGTATTAATTTAGGATGATAACAAAGCATAGAGTGCACATATTATAATTTAAATGATGGCGGTTTGATTGCTCAATGGGACAGAGCATGTTCTTTGTGGAATCCATCACAGATATTTTGGTCTGGTAGTCTCTAATTTTGGATCCATGATAATTACAATGTTATTAGCAGGGTTTTTTATTTGGAAAGGTGCAATGGAAAAATTATTAAAACGCTAATCCCCTGTGTGCCTTATTTGCAAATGTACTATTTCAGAATGACACTAGAATGTAAAGGAGGCTAGAACTTTTTACTTTTAGGAGAATTGCACTGTGCACCAGCACTTACATTTTCAGACGATCAAGTCAGAAATACTCTACTACTGATCAAAGCATTGTAGCATATACTTTGGATGAAACAGTGACAGTGGTTAAATAGATCTTTGTTGTGTTTTTTAAAGTGTTTATTTTATAAAAGTTATATTTAAAATCTCTTTTCTTGTTTAGCACTTAATGAAAGCCTTGCTTGTCTAAATTTGATTTATACGTTTGTGGGTTTGGTCTTATCAACGTGTCCTTTTTATTGAATAAAAACCAACTTTAGACAAGACTGTGATAACTTTGCCTCTAAAGCTCCAATAATTTCTATGTGTGTATTTCATGATATTTTAGAACACATGTGTCTGTTGTGTGTGAATGTTTAATCAATTGTTTAATTTGGTAAAACTATGAATAAGAGATTAGATATTACCTTATGGCTGGACAGACGTCTTCCTCTCCAAATGTCCCCCCGTCATCAAAACCATCGTTTATGATATAGGTTTTGGTAGAAACTACAATTTAAGTTTAAGTGCAACTTTGTTGGGCATCAGCAGTAAAAATGTATTTTGCAGGTTTAATGTTTGAAAGATGTGTTCTATTGTGTGTCCCTAAGCAAGTGTATTCCAATAGAGCAACAAATGGAAGCCTAATTTTCAACCATAATGAATAAGTATTGTTTTTATTAGAGATAGGAATATAAACCTTCTGATTTATTTTTAAAACCTAATGTAAATGGTTCAAAGAAAGATAAGAATCTTTATTTTTGATGGCTGATTATTTCCATTTCAGTACAAGTTGTTCTTGCCAAGGTGGCTCGGTGGTCCTGGGTTCAATACCCACTGAGCCAATGGCCTTTCTGTGTGGAGTTTATGGTTTTTCCCCTGTGTTTAAGTTTCCTCCCTCAGTCTAAAATGCAGATTAATGGGTGACTCTGAATTGCCTATAGGTATGAATGCGTTGTGAGTTGGCTGTCCCTATATATCAGCCCTGTGATAGATTGGTGACTTGTCCAGGCTGTACCCTACCTCTCCCTGTGTCGGCTGGGATAAGATCCAGCCCCCCCGCAACCCTAAATAGGATAAGCGGGATAGCTAATGCATGTGTTTTACCAAGACATTTAAAACATGACAAAATTATATTAAAATTTAATTTTATTTAGTTGTTGGTGGCATAATGCGATAAACACAATTCCTTCATATTTATAGCAGGTTTCAAGTATTTAACAGATTTTTTTTTTTTTTTTACGTTTTGGCAAGTAAGCAATAATGCCACCACAGTTTACACATTTACAAGTATGTATAGTTTAAAACTTGGAACTGAAGTAATATTAGTTCTCACTAACAAAAACACAACATTTCAAACATGGTTTCTGAGTGGTAACCAACACAAATTATCTCCAGTATGCCTTTTTTTAAGACCAGCTAATATGTCAAAATATCTAAAACACCCGCTGGAAATACGGCACATAAACGTCAGTAAACTACCTTTGTGATACCGAACTTTAAAGTTAACAATAAGGCTCACCTCTCACACCTTGTCTGTCTTCTAAACTGTCGTACTGTGCAGACCTATTGTTAGATTTCTCTGGGATTCAGAAACAAAGCTATCTAATATAAAAGGGAACCAGGGCACAATGGACCTGTTGGAGTATTGGGGAGATAGCAGGGTCAAAGGAGGAGGGGTGTACTTTCCTCTATAGGTTCCCTATGGCCGGTAAATTGTTGGAATTGCAATAGAACACGCGAGAGGAGTGAGGGTGTATGGTAGCTGGGGTCAAGCACGTTGGTTTTTCGTCGCTCACAGTCCTGCCGCCACATAAGGTAAGGGCTGGGAGGGAAGAAGGGACGGGAACGCTCCCTGTAGAGCTGCAGAGTCATCCCCGTGACTCCAAGCACCGCCCACATTGTTATCATAATGTAGTCTAAAAGAAATAAAACGAGAGGGAGAGATAGACCACAGCAATGTCTGTGGCCACATTTGAATAAGTGGTCGATAATGAAACATCATTGTACTTACCAACGTCTCGAAAGGAAACGTTTGTAAAGGTAGAATTGAAGTTGTTGTTGAGAAGGCGCTTGAGGATGTTTAGGGTGATGTAGGACACACTGGTGTTGACATAGCTGGAGACAGCCAGCACTGCAGCGTATGCCCCGACAACCCCACATGTTATAATATTACCCTGGGAAGAGAAACCCATGCATAGCGCCAGTTACTGCATACAATGATTTTATAAATGAGCTTTAAGACTGTATTATGGTGGTACAATACAATGTACAGTGGTTAGGAGCAAGGCCTACCTCTCGAGGCCAGCGAATAAAGAGCAGAGGCATAGTGACAGTGATACAGCTGAACGTCAGCCAGAACGCCACATCTGAGTGAAACACGTCCAAGTCACCTGCAGGAAGGAGGACAGGCATAACACACTAAAACATAGTGGGAACAAGGAAAGTCTGACAACACAAAGCTATTGAGAGGAGAGGATTCAAAGATGCTGGATTAACATAACCGGAAGATAAATGAAAAGGAAATTGCGAATCTTCCTTTGTTGGTCTTTAGTAGAAATTCCAAAAAGTAATTCTAACACTGAAAATGGTTTGCCCAGTCACAGCATTCCCATATGTGCAGACATTGAGCACACTGCTCGGGCTTTTCTTTAAGGGGGCGAGGTGATAGAAAGGGAATGGGGATGGCCGGGGAACGTGCACTGCTAGAAGGCCTATTGGCCTAGTCAAAGTGACCTTCTGAGAAATTCTCCATATTTTAAAATCAATATCCTTACCCAAACAATATAAAATACTTTAAAAGGAACAAAAACAATAATAATGGCCTTTCATTGGTATTCTGAGGCAAAAACACTAGTTTGCTAAAACCCATAACATTGACGCATAACAAATGTTCATACCTAAAAACATTATTATCATAAGTGAGTCTTGTTTTCTTACCGAGAGGTGTAAAAAATATGGTTGAAGAGAGGAGAAAGCCTAGCATTAGGCCCACAACGAGGACACATGCCATGATGGAGCCAAAGCGCCACCAGCTGATCACAAGGACCACGCCACCCACCACGCCCACTACCGCCGTGAGGGCCAGACGCACTGTCCGCCAAACAAGAAAAACTTTGGTTAAGATTTTTGCCTGGTGGCCTATTCCAAGTCACAACACAGGAGAGTCAATAGGCACAAAAAAAAAAAGTTATTAAGTTAAATGGCAGGGATATGCACAACCCAATCTTTTCCCAGTCATCTTGTTGTTGCATAACATACTGTTATTACTGATTAAAAACATTGACAAATAGAAAGAATAGTTTTCAACCAAATGCAATAAGCAAATACTAAAGCACCCAAGGCCAAACAACTAAGACAACACATGCCAATCTGTTTAATCTTATTGGAGAAAATAAGCTGCTTAGGCCACTGATATGGGGATCATAGTGCACACACACAACACAGTAAAACCAGAGAACATTATGAGAAGGAATTGCAAAGATTTTTGTGATGGAGATTTTTCATACAAACACTTTTTTTCACTCTATGACGTCAAATAAAGGGACATCTCTGACTCTAATAAGGCCTTGGTTTTAGTTTTCTTCTGCAGTTAAAAGAACTGCGGCTACACATATAGGCCTAATCCATTGTTTTTGTCATAAATTGCTAGAGAGGGAAATGGAGAGAAATTACAGATTCTCGAATTGCTCCTCTGGGTGGTTTGAATTGAGAAAATGTGTAAATCGATTGTAAAGACCAAGTCATTCCATTACGTAAACCTTTTCAAAGTCCCTGCTTGCTACATATTTGAAACAGTACTAACCACACTAATCAAAAGATTTCTTCAGCTTAGTTAAAAAAAAAAGAAAGAAATGTTTGTATGTAGAACCTCTCAGGATATTAACTGTTGTAGGAGTTCATAACCGTGAAAGCTGAGCAGGATCACTTGGATCAGCTGATGTTTTGCTCTTGTAGCCCAGATAATTGCTGACCCAATAATGTATAATTTCCACCAGTCATTTATAGGAAGATACCGATAGCCTAGAAAGTTTCACATGTACACCCACTTTATTGCAGCTGGTGAAACATATGGTGATATTAAAACCTTCAGTTTTCGAAGCCACGTTTAGTAATGATGAAAATAAATCAAACACTAGAAAAGTGCTATTCAAATTAGGTTACAAAATAGCAAACACACACACACACACACACACACACACACACATATAACTATGTGTATATATATATTTATATTTAACATTGAACATCACATTTTCTTATTTAATAAATATTTTTTATTCAACATAAGAAAATCTGATCTTCGAAGTTTATTCTTATTTTGGAATATATAAATATAGGCCAAGATAAGAATTAGAATACAGACCATGCAGAATGTTTGTTTATACAATTTTAGGGGATGTAGAAACGATTATACTCTCTCTCGATATTACTCTCTTTATGTTCCATAGCATGGGGCTCTGACGGCTAATGTGCTGCTGTCACTGTTCGATTTTAACCTAGCCCCAGCAATGTTGAGAAGTGTCTTGCAATACAACCTACATCTGCTCTGTTGTTTATGTGAAGATACAAGTTCAGCAATGTAAGTACAGTACGTGAACAATATAAATACTAATTTGTTAAACCCTAATTATTGTCAAATTTTCAAAAGGTGGGAGGAATGTCCACAAGGGGTCAATCTAGGATCTACTCCTTTTTACCTCGTGAATTAATATGCTGTGATAAACACGGTCTCCTTGGTACTCCAAGATACAATATTGTGCAAGGGAGTTTTAATATTCGGCAGAATTTACTGTTGCCACATGTCTTGTAATCTGAATTTCTGTTACATATTCCCAAGTACTTTTTAACAAAGTTTAAATGAACAAAGAATGCAGCTTGAATTCATTTCCGGAAACAAATCATGCCAGCCTTTTACCAGTAGACAATAAATAGTTTCGGACCTCATTACGGTCGTTAGCTATAGAGCGAGGCAGTTTCCAGACCATGACTCTTTGGAAATAACTGCAAGATGTAACATAGGGCCATACTCTTAATAACAAGCAAGTAATATCAAATGAATAAATTAGGTAGACTGGCTTGGTGGTTACGGCATGCACTATATTATCGTCATGTACTAATTCTGAAAACAAATTCACAGAAAGCCCTAAATCTTTACTTAAATTCAGATACAGTGCACTCAGAAAGTATTCACAGCGCTTCACTTAAATTGCGGCCTTATCCCAGAAGGTATTTAATAATGATTTTATAGAAAACTTCTACACACCATACACCATACACCATAATGACAAAGTGAAAAAAGTTTTGGGAGATTGTTGCATATGCTTTAAAAAAAAAAAAAGACATAAGAAATAAGAAATCACATGTACATAGGTATTCACTGCCTTTGCTCGATCCTTATTGATGAACCTTTGGCAGAAATTACAGCCCTAAGTCTTTTTGAATATGATAACACAAGCCCACCTATCTTTGGGCAGTTTCACCCATTTCTCCTTGCAGCACCTCTCGAGCCCCATCAGGTAGATTGGGAAGCGTCGGTGCACAGCCATTTTCAGATCTCTCCAGAGATGTTCAAAAGGATTCAAGTCTAGGCTCTGGCTTGGCCCCTCAAGGACATTCACAAAGTTGTCCTGAAGCCACTCCTCATACTATGCTTCACTGTAGGGATGATATTAGCCTGGTGACGAGCATTGCCTGGTTCAATGCCTGGTTCAATCTTTGTCTCATAAGACCAGAGAATTTTGTTTCTTATGGTCTGACAGTCCTTTAGGTGCACTTGCACAGGCTGACTCCAGGGCTGGGCTGCAATGGGCCTTTTACTTAGGAGTGGCTTACGTCCAGCCTTATGAATGGTTTTCTTCTCTCCAGAGAGGAACGCTGGAGCTCTAACAGAGGGACCATTACGCTATCACCTCCTCATTGGGACTTTCAAAACAGCATACATTTTTCTTAACCCTTCCCCAGATTTCTGGCTCAAGACTATCCTCGTCTCGGAGGTCTACCGAAAATTCCTTTAACTTCATGCTTGGTTTGGTCTATCAACTGTAGGACCTTAAATAGACAGGTGTGTGCCTTTCTAAATCATTTCAAATTACCTGGATTTATCACAGGTAGAGGGCGGCACGGTGGCACAGTGGTTAGCACTGTTGCCTCACAGTAAGAAGGTCCTGAGTTCGAATCCCACTTGAGGGCCTTTCTGTGTGGAGTTTGCATGTAAATTATCACCTTTTATTCTGAAACGAAAAAGGGA
>JAVQJS010090104.1:0-12827 GCA_036024795.1 Galaxias rostratus | reverse complement strand
CCCCGTTCCAACCCCCCCCCCCCCCCCCCCCTCGGTCACATTGGGAGCAGTTGCAGCTGGTTGCTTGAGGATGTGGGCAACTGTGGCGCAGGGTATGCACTCCTGTGTGTGTTTTTGTGTCTGAGGTATGCACTGTGTATGTTAGTGGCTGTGTGAATGTCTATTTATTAGTGTACTTTTGTGTTTGTGTGTGTGTGTGTGTGTGTGTGTGTGTGTGTGTGTGTGTGTGTGTGTGGGAGGGGGGAGGTAGTTGGGGGTGAGTGTGGTAATACATAGCATAGAAACTGGTTGTTGTTTGTGATATTAAAGTAAGTGGAAAATGTTACCAAGAATCTTCTTAGCAATATGAACCGGGAGAGCTCGTATGAAGTCTCTATAGCAGCTGGCCCCAGACAGGCCGGCAGAGGATCTAGGCAAATCCATTAGAGCAGGGTCGTCTGAAGAGCTTAAGGTAGTGTCACTGCATGTCATAGTGTCTTCACACACCATCTTCCCTTTGAAACTTTCACTTGTAATATGTGTATTGTCAAGTCTGTTGACCTTTGTGGCTAAAAAAATATATAATAATGATGAAAAGATAAAAAAATAAACAAAGCATATTTTCAGTATTGACTTAATTGATTTAATAATCAGACGAGGAATTACCTGTCAAACTTTCAAACTCAGAAAACTCGGAATCAGGTAATTCCCATATGTCCAGCTGGGCGCTGTTAAGGACAGTTTCACTGTCATTGAACACATCTACAGGACCATACACTGAGCTTGCTTGAACTAGGAGATCCAGATGAGAACGATCTTCTGAATGGAAAGAGAAATTGGATTCCATAGAGGACGCATCGTTCTCAAAGTCGTCTGCAGGATATAGGTCTTCTGTGGGAAAAAACAAATATTATTAGGTAAGATGCACGTAGTCAATGTGTTTGTTCGTGATGATATTTGCATGGTTTTATTCATATTTGCCAACCTCGGAATTTTAAGAAAGTCTGTTTTTCTTTTGCTAGAAGCATACTGGTAAGGTTTCCAAGCAGTCGCAGGAGTTCTGTGTTACACAGTGTTAAAACAGCCAACAAGTAGTTCGATTTTGTCCAATCGTGACTGTCGCTAAACCAATTCCAAGTTTCTACCATCTCCCTACTAAGAAGTGTCGCATCAAGCCTTCTATCCGAGCTTAAAGGGCGCATGTCTTCAGGCAAGCATGGCTTCTTTGACCTGGTATAGGTGAAATCTTTTCCAAATGTTACCTGTAAAATATCGAGCACTTTTTGCAAAATGTTGACATTATGGCAGCGCACAAGAATGCCAGCCAGAAAGTTCCTTTTAGATGCGTCTCCTGCGCGCGATAACCATTGAGTAGAATCCGATAGTTTTTTGGTAAAGATGCAAGACGGGCACTTTCCACAAATGTTTAGATCGTTTTCACTCTTTTTACAGTGAATCGTATTAACCGAGTTATGTCGGCAAATTCTGTTGTCTTTTATGCTTTCGTCTATCATCTTTTGCTATGTTTGCTGCAATGGGTAACGTTAGACTGTCCGTGTGTTCATGGAAAAAGTTTTGTTGTCAGACTCCTTTAAACCCTGTGTACCTGTGACTAGCAGTTGCCATGCAACGCATACGCCTCTGCAAAGGGCGAAACGGTTTGTTATTTTCATGATGAACATTTGTCATATATGTGTTAGTAGTTCACCCCGTATGATATGCTAACTAGGTAAGCAAATCAATTCAGGATAATCTTGTATGAACAACATACTAGCAAGGCGAGAGAAGCGTTGGTAATTTATATTTACTATGGTGTTAATCAGTGTAAAATTAAAATAGATAAGAAGAAAATTTGAAGTCCGCTTGATCATAGCTGACAAAAGGGCGTGCGCCGCCCGGGAATCGAACCCGGGTCGCAAGAATGGGAATCTTGCATGATACCACTACACCAGCGGCGCCCATGTTAGGAACTGAGTATTTGTCTTAATGTTTCATAGCAACAAACTGGATTTCCTTGTAGTTAGCTGGTTATATTGTTTGTCAAATGAGGCATATGTAGTACCGGAACTTGGTTCACAAAGTAGCATATTCCAACGAATTGTTGATCGTAAACTACACCTAATTACAATTAATTTAGTAAATGGAATACCGGAGTGAGACTTAATGATAGCATACTCAGATTTACTAGGAGATTCTAATATTTTGCTGCATACTGTGACCAAACCAGTCACATGAATTTACTAGTAAACATCTGACGAAAAATATTAGAAATGTATTCGATGTGGATTGAAAACAATATTATAATCTCAAGGCATTTACGTTGATACAGTTCCTCGTCGTTCCTATTGTATAATACATTACTTTTACATTTGCTTTTCATAACACCTAAAGACACCGTACACGTTGATCATGAAATATTAACCAAATTAAGTAAAGACAACAAGCATACAACGCGGAACACAGAGTGAATTGGAATCCCCACAGCAACGCCGACACGACCCCTCGAGATGTTTCTGTGTTGATTCTGCATCCAATTCTCTCTGGCAACAACTCAGTGGGTTGGCTCAACTTTTGTAGTTGTCTCTCTATCAGCACCTGTTGTAAATCCTGGATGACGTAGAACAGTATAATCTCATGTAGATAAGACTTAAGGTATATAGTGTGTGCTTAACCTGAGAAAGGTTTATGGGTGAAACTAGTACCGGTCAAAGCTTACTTCCAGGGACTAAATTGCTTGTCTTGGATCAGGCGTTTTACAATTACTGTGTCCATATCAAAACCACCTTGTAGGACCTAGGAACTTTTGTCTTCCTTGCAGCATGAGTATAACAGACTGATGTTATACAATATTTTTCCCTTTTGTTTCAAAGTTGAACATATTTAGTCCCTTACTAGGGTAACCTTGATGACATTGGACATTTGACATTTATAACGTGCAGGTCATGAATTCATTTTCCTCAATTTATGAATTCAATGCTTCCAATTTATTCTGCGCTCAATTAGCTCTAACACGATTTTGTTTGTTTCATGATGGAATGATGAACGGAACCAAACATTTTGTTGCAGGAAAAGTCAGCATGTAATTTTGTGAAAGGATCTAAAAACACCAGTCATACCCAATTCATCCAGGCAGTCAATTAATTTGCAGCTTCTCCACACTTGACTGCATTGATGTTAATCAGGATTAAAACAATTGTAGGGATACTTAAGGGGATTAAGTCATGCATTCAGATGTAGTGCACAACGTCATCTCATTGATGTAGCCGAGTCACAATCTCAGAGAGGGTCAAAAATGTGAAACTTGGAGGGCTCAGCGAGGGCAGTACAGGAATTGTTGTGGAAACCTTATATGAAGCCTTTTTAATACAATCATGTGCTCAGTCAAGTCCACTGCGCAAAAACGGTGTCATTATCATGCAAAGCCTTGAGGGATAAATGCTCTTTTATCTGGCATAAACAGCCAGTCCTCCCAACCACAGTAAGTGTCATTTCCTAACCCAAGGACTCACGCGACTGTATTCAGTTAGCGCTGGTCCTATAGCCTGGTCCGGTCCCATCCTGCTTAATGAAGAGGTGAGGCCTCAGGATTTACCACTACTGATTGTTTAATCGGATCAGTGGGGATTGGTGACATCAGTCCCAATCCGGTGCCGAGCCCCCTCCCTCCTGACCCAGATCCACAACACCCCCCAATGAGATCAGCCTCCAATGAAGAGCAGTGTGACACAGCGCCATCCATCAGTGGGTTCTGCTGAAGCCCAGGGAGTAGTCTACCAAAGGATAAGCTCCTAGGAGCGAACACATTTCTGTTGCTGTTGGGCGTCCCCCTACCATTCAACAGGTAAGATGCATGAGTTTGATTGTTGTTTTTTTGCTTAAAAATGTATTCTTGTAGATAACAAAATATTGATTTGACTTTTGTGCAACATTGATTTTGACCTAAAAGAACATTTTTGCTGTCACAATTTTAATAAATTGCTGTCATAATTTTAATAATGTATAACGTGTAATATGTAGTGTCTTTACATTTTATTTGATATCATGTTGGAACCAATCAGGTCAAACATTTCCGTTGTTGAGCCATCCCGATCTGAGTGTGGCAGGAGCATCCAGGTCTACAGCCTCTTTACACTCGGTCTCCCCCTGTTTCTTTCCTCAGACAGGATGGCTCGGGACATGTCCGACAAGGAGATCCTCCAGATGGAGCTGGAGCAGCTGAAGAAGGAAGTTAACACTCCACGTACCTCTGTAAGTCACTCATTTCCATGAATTTGGCCAAGCACTAGGTTTGCTATTTCAGTTTCCAGTAATATAATTCTCAACTAAAATCACCAACATAAGAAGATTATGGATAAGACGGAAAGCCAAAATATGTTATCTAATTCTAGGAAAAGCAGATATCCTAGATTCAAATTAATTTATTTTCTAACTGTGTGCATAAAGTGGAGAAAATACATGATATTCTCAGTGCCAACCCCAAGTTATTTTCTTCACTCATCATTTTTAAAAAAGTAGTCATTTTGGATACTCCCCCACTAGATGAAAGCAGCCTGCGAAGAGACCATTGCCTTCGTTGAGGGCCTCTCCCCAGAAGACCCACTTGTAAAGGGAGTGACGGAAGAGAAGAACCCCTACAAGGATAAGGGTGGCTGCATCATTACCTAGCACACAGAGATCCAGGGAAAAGCCACGTTGTATGAGTCAGTACCAACCATTTCCTGATTGCGTAGTGTTCGATGTGGGCAGACGGAAAGAAAAGAAAGGACTGAATGATTGATTATACGGTAATACAACAAGAAATCCCCTTTCCCATCCCTGGATACCGCTGTTAGTACGATTGTTTATCTTTGTCTTGTCGATTTGTATTAAACCTGCATAGCTGTTTAAAAACGTGGACCGCGTCTTTCGCTGTTATTGACTCCTCTGAAGTGCATCAGTGCAACTCCATGTGTATTGACCTGAGGAGCCATCTCCAATCGCAGCGAGAGGACGAATGTGAAATCCTAACTGATTATCACATCACAAGAGAAGACTATTGTTCTCAATCTGCTGTATGAAAAAGTCATAACTGTTGTGGCACTTGATTTTAGTGTCCTTTAAAATAGGGCTAATAGGTCAGAAGATAGCCGGAGCTTTAGCGATGCCTTCTGAGAGGCAGCTGCTTCCTGCGACAAAGCCTTTAAGCTGAGACCTATTCCCGGGACTTCATCCTTGGATTCGTTTAAGAGCCATGTAATGCTTCTGAGCTTATTAAAACACTTGCAGTCCCATTGTTCCTTAAGAGAGGTAACCTTTATTACCATAGGCTAACTATTATAATATGTTGTGGCTTTGAAGTTAACCCATTGATCCTTATCGGTTTCATGTTGGAAAAGTAGTAGGACAAGAGATGGACACTGAAGTGGGTTGTGCTCTCTACGGTTTGCCCAAGATGTTCAAAATAATTTGCCATTTTGAGACAGGATTTGATGAAGTATGTTTTTTCCGCAAAATTATTTTTGTTTTAATCATCTTTTCTTAATCAGCTCAGTGACCATGGAACAGTGATATCATCTGATCACTAAGATCTTAATTATTATCTTAGGAAATAAGAAATCGGAACTAAGAAAAACACTTTTACTCAAAGTATCCTCTAGCTGGCCAACAACTTCCATTTAGATTTGTCAAGTAGCTATTCATTTTTTTATAATTTTCAATAAAATCATAAAAATATTAGCTACTAAAATACATCGATCAGCCACAACATTAAAACCACCTGCACAATATTGTGTTGGCCCCTTTTGTGCCACGGAAGCAGCTCTGACCAACCATGGCATGGACTCCACAAGACTTTTGAAGGTGGTATCTAACACCACGACGTAAGCAGCAAATCTTTTAAGTCTTGTAAGTTGCGAGGCAGGGCCTCTGTGAGTCGGACGTCCCCCCGGATGCTCGATCGGATTGGGATCAAGGGAATTCGAGGGCAAAGTCAACACCTTTCTGTCACGCTCCTCAAACCATTCCTCAAAATCTATTGCAGTGTGGCAGGGCGCTCTTTCTTACTTAAAGAAGTCACTGTCGTCAGGGAATACCATTGCCATAAAGGTGCAGGTGTATCTCTATCTGCATAGGTGTATCTGCAAGTATGTTTAGGAGAAGGTGTACGTGTCAAAGTAGCATCCACATGAACGCCAGGACCCAATATGAATTATGCTTCCTGCTTCCAACACATGAGTTCAATAACTTACCATTCAACTGCTGCCCATAAGTCCGTCCCCTTGTGAGGTGCTATTGCATCGAGACGATCAATGTTAGTCACTTCATCGCTCTGTAGTTTCAATGTTAAGCCTGACCGGTGTATGCAGACATATTGTACTAAACATTCATTTTTCAACAGTGTTTATACTGGGTGCCTCATAAATGTTCCATCACTACAATTGGGTCACTATAATTGCATGTGGTAATATGATAAATTACCAACAGAAAGCATAATTTAAAACAATGCCGATGCACATGCTCACCAGTCACAATGTGTTATTGTGCAAAGTTCATGCTGATAGTCTTACCTTATCACATAGATAGTACAAGCCTCGATATCAGACACAAAACGGATTAGCGTATAATTTGTGAATAATAAAGACTGCTTTGTAGGCAGCATTAAACACAAAGTACTGTGTGAAACTTTTCTGAAGATCACCTTCCTGAGAAACTGGGTGCATCAAGTACTGTCCCCCTGTAAATTCTCTAATCCTCTGACTTTTTTTTAAACATTAAATATTTCCCTCCCTGCTATTTTCTTGTCCTGCACAACCAACAAGTTGGACCGAGTGTAGTTGAGCTACATCATTCTTTTCTGCTGGTCAAGAGGAATCTTGGGGAAGTAAAAAATGAGTTCAAAGTTCCCTGTCCTTCCCGTGAGACTGGGTGCATTTTTAACAAGCAATAACGTAAGCATGTTATGTGCTTAGAAACACAGAAACATACTCAATTGCTTGATTGAAATATATTTTCTTTTAAGTAAAGTAAAAAACTTTTGAATACTTTATCTACCGGTGACATACTGAATTGACTATGTCATCCACTATACAACTATACTTTTTTCCTATGAGATGTTCATGGTAAAACAGTTAAGTCATTAGAATATGTCGTCTGCAATCAATTCACAAACTACAATAAAGGCATCAAAAGAACACTTTATGTACAATGTGAGGTAAGTTTTGCACGGAATATCTATTATCTTAATTACCTTATCTGATAACATGAATTACTGAGATTACTGAGATTGGGTGGTTGTCAGGGAAACCCTAAGGAATTTTTTGTGGACATCTTTGCACTGTTTGAAACGGATGTGTTGGGTAAACAGAATAAAGGGGTTCGGTTAATTTCTTTCTTTAGATGTTTTTGCTTCCCAACTGTATTTTTTGCTTCAATCGTTCAATTTAAAGTTTTGAATAAAACAAGATTTAAGGTCAGGCTGCTCTAACATGTACGTTTATCGTTGACAGTTTTATCTTTATTGCTTTTGAAAGAAAGAGTTACACAAACACATAATATACCCCCCCCCAAACAGACCTTTGACACCTACAAAAAAAATGTACACAAAGGCTTGCATGAAGTGAGCAGGATTCACTACCATATAACATCGTTTTGTTTCCTCAGTTGCCTCTACAAGTTTCAGCTGCTGTATCTGACTGTTTTTCTTCATCATGTGGTTATTGATATTACTGGTCTGGCTGGTGGTTTGGGTCGGCGGATCGTACTGGTATCTTTTTGGAAAGCCCAGCCCCTTCTCTTTGGAATCGCTGAGGCCCCCGGGACCCCGGGAATTTGATCAGAAGAAGAGGGATAAAGTCATTAAGCAAGGTGAAGTTGAATACTAGTCAATGGGATACAGAGTAGTGAGGGATGCTTAGTGTGCGCACGTTATGAAATCAATTTTAGATGTTCTGTTGATAAAACAAACTTATTTACTGAGCATTTTACAAACACAAAAAATAAAGTTAACAATGTAATAATAAAAAACATCTTGCTTTTACTGAAATCTAATTGTATACATAACTACATCTTAAGATAAGTCATTAGTAATTATGTATGTAAATATTTTCTGGGAATCAGATCATTCCCGTTTGTGATATTGAGTGGATCAAAAAAATGAACCAAAAGCTTTTACATTGCCTGATTTGATCACGTGTGTACAACGCTGTGAAGACATGTCACACACGCCAAATGTGTGCATGTATGCATTGGTTTGCCTCTGATAACTGAGGGAGTTAATTAATTTGGCACTGATAAATTAAGGGAAATATGCCAGCCTGTAGAAAAAAACTAAATTCATGACAAAGTGAAATAGAACTATTAATAATAATAGTTATGATAATAGTAAGACAAATAATTCCTTTTATTAATATAGCGCTTTTCTGATTATCAAAGACGCTTCACCACCTCTACATAGATAACATGGTAAAAATTAACAGTTTAACAGATACAGGGAGAGCAAACACTATAAGCATGACAAAAAGACATGCATATCCAGAAAATAAGGGAACCGGATTCAAAAAAAGAGTTCGTTGAGGATGCCTTAAGGTGAAAAGCTGGGTTTTAAGGTAGATTGAATGTGTTGGAATTGCGAATTAGACGAGGGAGAGCGTTCCATCATTTGGGCACTGCTCTAGAAAATGCACGCTCCCCAAATTGATTTACTTTTGGTTTAGTTTAGGGAGTCAGTGACATTAAAAAGGTTAGGTGCTCCATAGAACGTTTGGTTGCATTGAGCAGACAAGCAGCACAGAGACAGAGATTGACAACCTTTGCAAGGGTGTCTTTGAATAGAAAGTAATCTTGTATACGCTATAAAGCTTTGACATAAGCAATATGGCCTAGATATTAGCAGTTTATCTAACTGAGATTATGGGTCATGAATCAGATGTCTGATTTTCTAGGTTACATCAATGACTAGAAGTGTCTGTGATTTTGTTATGTGTCGTTTATCTTAATTATGTTATGGTTATATGGTCATGGAAACAGTTTCCACACTATAATGTAAAAATGCAACATGTCTTTATAAGATATTTCGCAAGCTCAAGACCAGCGTCCATAAAAGAAATTACGTTGAAAATAATACAACTAAATTACATTCCAATCATCACTTTTAAAATCAATCAAAACGTACAATTTTCAGCTGAATGAATATCAGTTTTTTCCCCCCATGTGCTGTCATCCTCCAGGGTTCAGCCTTGACAAGGTACCTGGGAACCTTGATGTTATTGTTATTGGTAGTGGCATTGGAGGACTGACGGTTGCAGCAACATTGGCCAAAGCAGGCAAGAAGGTCCTTGTGTTGGAGCAACATGACCAGGCTGGAGGATGCTGTCACACTTACGTGGAGAAAGGATTTGAATTTGACGTTGGTAAGATTCAATCAGTTTAACTCATTTTTAATCATACGAACAGTACCTCTGACAAGTGCTTTCTCACGGCACACTGACTATGCAGTGGGTACTCGTAATACGTATTATTGTTGGTCATCATATTCATATAAGAAATAAATCAATTCAATAAGTAAATTAAAAGTATATGAAAAAGTGAAGTTGAAGTACTGTGATGTAAGTTATTTTCAAACTCAGTTTTAATCAGCAATGCCTATAGACTTTGTACTGAGACAAGCAATATTTTGGGTTGCTTTTATCCAGGTCTTCACTACATTGGTCAGGTCCATGAGAACAGCTTACTACGCATCGCCTTCGACCAAATCACAGAGGGTCAACTGGAGTTTGTGGAGCTGGACCAGCACTTTGACACCATCCAGATCGGCCTGGGCCCGGCCAAACGGGAGTACACCATTTTCACCGGCAAAACAGAGATGGAGGCTCACCTCAAGAAACAGTTCCCCGACGACACGGCTGCCATTGAAACCTTTTTCAAAATCATGAAGGTTCAAAGTTCAAAGTTCAAAGTGTTTTATTTGTCAAATGCACAGTATAATACAGGATCATTCTGAGCAAAGAAATTCTTCTGACAAGGCAGGCAACAACTACGTAGAACAGAGCCAAAATATCCATACCAGAATATAAAAAATAAATAATACAAAAGTAACTGAGTTACTAAGATATACATCACATGTACAGATCCACACCTTGCACCTTTGTGACCTTTGCTTAGTGTTGACAACCTAACACGTGATTTCCTGCAATGCTGTGTCCCAATGTGCACGTTTGAGTTTCAGTGTGAGCGAGGTGTCATTTTATATGTTATCTTTGATGGGCGTCTGTTTTTTGTCTTCTGAAAGTCATGGCCGGCCATCCTTTCTCGTCCTGTTATCCCGCTCAATCCACTTTCTCTTTACAGGTGGCCGCCAAGAAGACGCACTACATCGCAACCCTGAAGCTGGTGCCAAGGTGGCTAGCTTTATTCCTGCTCAAGACGCGCATTGCCCATTTATTTTCCTCCATTTTCACCCTGTATGGCACTGGCGCCACCGACATGGTCAACACCCTGACCAGCAACAAAGACCTCCACATCATTTTCTCCTACCTCTTCTACGGTGCGTCCGGCAGCCTTTTACCTCAGCTCTGGCCTTGGTTCAAACTAGGTATGTCGTTTGTTTTCGTAAATCTTTCGTTTGGCTTGAACACTTTTCATCAGGTGTGCCACCAAAGGACTCCAGCATTGTCATCAACGCCCTGCTGATTCATCACTACAAGAGGGGAGCCTACTATCCCAAGGGAGGGGCCAGTGAGATTTCCTACAACATCATCCCCGTCATCCAGAAATCTGGGGGCAACTGCCTGGTCAGAGCCCCCGTCAGTGAGATCCTGGTCAACAAGGATGGAGCAGCTTATGGTAATCTCACGATACTTAATAAGTAGGATGTCCAGAATGAGTTTTAGATTCTGTGTAGTGGCAGACAGGCACTGTGTAGTGCAGGCGCTCTGGTGATTGACCGATCTGGTGATTCTACCTGTTTGTTGATTAACTGTTTGACAGGTGTGAAGGTGAGAAAGGGCCAGGAGGAGGTGGAGGTGCACGCTCCCGTTGTGATCTCCAATTGTGGAATATTCACAACCTTTCAGAAGCTTCTGCCACCTGAGATCCGAATTAAACCAGGTAGGCTACTGTTCAAATTAGTTTTGTATAGTAGTACACAATTTTATCTAATATATACGATAATTTTATGTTATTTCATTTAATAACCTGATGTTTAACATGACGTGGATACAATTTTTACCACCAAGGCAGCCCCTTTTTTCCTTTGTCAGACATTAAAGACAGACTGGATATGATGAGACATGGCAGGGGATCCTTCTTGGTCTTCTCTGGCTTTGATGGAACACAGGAAGAGCTGGGTATCGTGTCCACCAACTACTGGCTCTACAAAAACAATGACCTTGACACCTCGTAAGTGGGCGACTTGGTCTCAAAGAAACGTCGCAAAAAACAAACGATGCATTGGTTTCTTATGCTCAGCAGATGGCGATGTTGCATAACAGTGTAAAGATAATTTTGAGACCGTCACTACAGTTTGTGAGGGGAAAAGGCTTACTTGATAAAGATTTACATTTAGTTTATAAAGTTTGTTTTACAATTGTTCTGTGTTAAGGAAGTCTTAGTATTGGTTTAAACATGTCGATGTAGGTAATCCTTTATTGCTCTACAGGATGGATGAATTCTTTGCACTGGACAAAGAGGACGCTCCGGATAACATCCCTATGATGTTTATCACATTCCCCTCCGCCAAAGACCCTGAAGCCAAGATCCGTCATCCAGGTGCCACCACATTACAAATCAAATTGACCAAAGTGCATAATACTCTTAAGTACCTTGTTAGATTGTACATATGGATTTTTCAGACAGAAATTTCCTGTTTTGTAGGGAAATCATGCATGACAATATTGACCATGGTCAACTATGAGTGGTTTGAGGAGTGGAAGGACACCACAGTCAGGAAGAGGGGGGACGAATACCACAATTACAAAATTAGATTTGCCAACAACGTGTTTGACTGGGCCTGCACTATATTCCCTAAACTGAGGGAAAAGGTACGTAAATGTATGTGTGTGCGGCATGTGTGTGGTTATATGTGTTTGTGGACATGCAGTCCACAAAATAAAGTTTGATATTGTTGTCCGTTAATAACGGTAGATTAATAACTGTCCCCAGTCGCCTGACAGTCATCGGCCATTGTGTGTCCTGTGTGTCGTTTCCAGCTGGTCTTCCAGGACGTGGCCACTCCTCTGACCAACATGCACTACCTGGGCGCCCAGCGAGGGGCCATGTACTCTGCGGAACACAACCTCGACCGCTTCCAAGCCGAGGCGATAGCCAGAAACAGGTGTGATACACCTGTCAAAAACCTCTACATCTCAGGTAAGGGGCCCGCGGCGCCACAACAAACAATGATGCAATCATAAGGATTGGTAATGGTTTGATCCCTTCTTCAAAAGCCTTTCATTTGTTTCCTTGCATATTTAAAATGTGCTACTATTCTTGTACTTAAAACATACCATATTTTCGGAAGAGTGGAATGAATAGGTATGTAGATTTATGTTTGTTGCCTGCGATGACCTAGTTCGTCGTTCCCCACCGTTTCATGCCTGGTGTGTAAGTGCCTGTGTCGGTTTCCAGGTCAGGACGTGTTCAGCTGCGGGATCGCGGGGGCCTTGCACGGAGGGCTGCTGTGCGCCTCCACAGTCCTAGACCACATTGTCTACATCGACCTGCTGTTCCTCAAGAAGAAGCTGAAAGCGCGGAAAGCCAAGGAGTTGGCCAAGCTGGCGCAGAAAAAGCTGCAGTGAGACTGCGCACTCCTTTCTCTCTCTCTCTCTCTCTCTCTCTCTCTCTCTCTCTCTCTCTCTCTCTCTTTTTTTTTCTCT
>JAVQJS010090085.1:0-14864 GCA_036024795.1 Galaxias rostratus | reverse complement strand
CTGAGCCCATTGTTTCATTCATTCTCTGTAAATGTCTTATAAACCATGTGTTTGACTTTATATTGTATTTGTACCGATACAACCAATTTCACTTTATTGCCGAGTAATGTACGTGTGACGTGTAATGTTTATAAGTGTAAAATATAATCCTACCAGGCAACTAATCTTTCCAAACATCCCTAGCAAACCTGATTAAGTAAGTAAGGTATAGTGCATATATATCAATCAATATCAATAATTATTAGAATAAAACAAAAGGTAAACTATAAAGTAGTGCACAATATTTTTTCTTTATTCCAGTGCAATGGTTTCAGCTTTAAAGCATTTAATGACAACAATTTGCTGAAGAAAATTTCCTGACGTGATTCCAACAATAGGAAAAATAGGGCAGAAATCCAGTGTGAATGTATGTGGAAAAAAAAATAAAGCAAGTAACCGTTTACAGTTTCACAATACAAGTTCCAAGACAATATTTGCAACTGCATTAAACGTTCTTTAAATTGTTTGCACATCAAATTACGTCTACGTTGACCGACATGCAACTCCAATTTAGCATAGCAAAAGTGATTAGAGATACAATAAAGAGGTCGTCAAGCGTGTTTTAAAAACTGTGCCAACGTGCCAGCAATTATGTTTAATATGGACCTAGAATTAAACTATAGTCAACCCAACTGGACACGCTTTGTCAAACAATTGTAGTAGGATTGCATCGGTAAACCTGACCTGATTTGTTGATCAAACCCGGTTTATCACTACCCAAAACACTAGACAACCTTGGAGCAGCAGTTGGAGGGGCTTTGGTGCTTCTTCCTATGCACACGCATTAATGATGTCAACAAACTCTGGCTTGAGGGAAGCTCCACCCACTAAGAACCCGTCGACATCTGCTTGGGAACCCAGCTCTTTACAGTTACCTCCCGTTACTGACCCTGTGAGGCGAGAGAAAGAGAGAGAGAGAGAGAGAGAGATGGAGAAAGAAAGAAGAATAAAGACAGGCAGAGACGCTTTATATTAACATGATATTATAGCACTGACAGTTGTTTACACAGACAATAAAAAAAAGCTACACAACACGCAGTTTGTCCCTTACTGACCTCCATAGATGATGCGCACAGAGTCTGCCACGTTCTCAGACACATGGTCCCTCAGCCATTCCCGCAGCTTTTCATGAACCTCTTGAGCCTAATATCATATGAGGGGTAGAAAAAAACAGAAATACACACTCAAAACAGAGGTGTTCACAATTATTTATCCCTTTTCATATTAATATTTGAACAGATTTATAAAAAGGGTTATTATTGAAACAGAAACGTGTCGTACCTGCTCAGGCGAGGCTGTCTTTCCGGTCCCAATAGCCCAAACAGGCTCGTAAGCCAGCACCACCTGACCCCAGTCCTTCACGTTCTCTAGAACACAGCATAGTTACAAGGCTCGGAGACACACATATTGTACTTTCACAACATACATGCAGATAAAGAGGTATTATTAATAACTGTATTTGTTTATGAAGGACAATATAGTTTACTGTAATATCAAAATGATTGCCCTTTTGAAAAACAGCTTTTCATGTGTGGCAGCAGTTTGTTGTACTCCTCAAGTTATGTAAGTGACAAGCATACACCATAACTACACCGAATGGTTTTAAGGACTGTAATAATAGACAATCATCAATTTTTGTGTGATACCCTTGTGCATATGAAGCACGTTGAAGCACATAAAAAGTATATTAATACCAAAACAAAAAC
The DNA here is from genome assembly GCA_036024795.1 of Galaxias rostratus. NCBI lineage: Eukaryota > Metazoa > Chordata > Actinopteri > Galaxiiformes > Galaxiidae > Galaxias > Galaxias rostratus. The sequence continues at coordinate 13,119 of JAVQJS010090085.1, read as the reverse complement.
TATATTATGTTTTTATCATTATTCCAGGTTGCCTTTCATTGTTTCCAACTCACATGGTATTTTCAGTAGTGAACTCTGAAACTATGCTATTGGCTTGGGGTAGTAACATTCCGTTGTTGTCATGGCTATAACCCGCGTAGTTCCACCCATAGACAATTCTGTTCTATCTCCGTTGTCAACCTTACTAATACTATCCTGAGTCCATGATTGGTCAAGAAGATTGACTTCCATTTTCTATATTACAAATTGCTGTGATTGAGACCAGCTTGAAAAATAGGGTTGATGTGTGAGGTGTGACAGGTGAAAAAGAGATGTCACTTTTTCATAATGTTATGAATGGTACGATCCCTCTGTGTGAAAGAACAATGCTTGACAGATATATATATACAAAATCTCATATTACGGTCCCTTTAAGAACATGTAGAGTGCTTCATGGAAACACACTCAACAAACATATTCTTAAAGAAAATACAGTATATGGTGGTTGCTTTAATACGTCATGATGAAATTTGACATCAGCATAACATCAAGAACGTGTTAGTGTCACAAGAAGCGATAGGGTGTATTAGAGAATTAATGGAAAAATGAAACCTTTAGATTTAAAAAGAAAAGAAATGCATATGGGTGCTACAATTAGACACTATCCTAGTACCACAACCTGCTGAGACTTGCATTAATGTCATAATGATGATAAATGTTCAAGGTGCCATTATGTTTGACCGTCCTGTATCTAAGCCATCAAAGCACAAGCAGGTTAAATCAGCGCGGTTTGTGCAGTGCCGTTGATTTTCGTTATTCTCTATTAACTTATGTATATGTGTTGGTTACCTGCAATAATCTGCGTTTGAGCAAACACCACTTCTTCAGTGGTGCCAGCCTCCCTCTCCTCCAGCTTCTCCCCGATGCAGGCGATGACTCCCAGGCCGCTTTCCAGGGCGTGAGCCACCTTCTGGCCAATTAGCTCGCTACTCTCTCCGAACACGTGGCGGCGTTCGGAATGCCCCAGAATCACCCACTCCACCCCACAGTCCTTTATCATTGCTGGGCTGAAGAAGAGGGGGAGATGGGATAATAAACACAAACCCAAGAGAATAGTACAACTATGACGGCAAATAAGTAAGCAAAGACATGAGGTGTGCAGGGACTTGGGGAGATTTGGGGTCTCTAATTACATTTGTTTTACCTTGTCCCAGGACTTCTGGTAGTTACTTACACTTTTGCTATTCAAAATGAAAAGATACCATTTGTTTCATAATAGCGGTGTAATATCTTACCTTATCTCTCCAGTGAAGGCACCCTTAGGAACCTTGTAACAGTTCTGAGCTGCAACACCGATTCTGGCATCTAGGTTGGAACGGGCGTAGTCCAGATAGATGGAGGGAGCCCCACACACAACCTCTAAAAGTTGAGGGGAAAGATAGGCAACAAAATACAACTTGTGCATATCGAAATTTTTTATAATCAAAACAGTACAAACAGATCCATTATTATTTCAAATAGACTGAGTATTGCGCAATCATCGCGCAAACATGATGGACAACTCGTTTGTGACAGCGCACTTCTCAATGTCACCGGTGTCACTGTATGCTCATCATCTATTGGTAGCTTATTATAGGATATTAGCCAATATGTTATATTTTATTACATTATAAACCAATATATAGTGTCAAGCTTAAATAGCATTTTCGGACAAAGTTATTGCATTTGGTCAAGGTCTAGAGTGGGTAAAAAACGGAGTTTACCGGTTTCATCATGGAGGCTGGCAGTATTTAAAGTGCCAATGAGGTCGCCGAGACTCTTTTTGTCACCGTTCATCTTCCAATTTCCACCGACAAAGAATTTTCTCGAAGACATGGCTGAGGGATAAAGATAAAAATGAAAAAGTTGTAACAGTCGCCTGCAGACGTTAGAACGCCTATGGACACGACGTTCAATAATTTCTTCCCCAACCTTAACAGTTGCCGCCCTCTTTACCGATTTTCTCTAGCCATTGGCTTAGCAGTAAGTTGTGCAAACCAATCTAAGTGTGGCAGAGTATGTGACCAATCCTGTCACAGTGTTTATTTTGTTCCCTCTCTGCAACCAATGATTTGTTTAATAGATGAGCCAACCTAATCCTAATCATTAAGAAACAAGATATCATTTGCCAGTCAGTGATACAAACTTTTTTTATTAATTGCTTAAGTCCACAATGACTCACATCTACGTTAGACGAATATTATGAGTGTATAATATCTCTAGTATTTCACACTATTTTATATTTCTCTGAAACATACTTGGCGGCAAAGACGATAGAAAAAAAAAATCCTCCATTCTTCAGTGGACATGAGTGACATTGTGATGTTTACCATTGCACAGATCGCCGCTGAAAAAGCTGTGTCGATTGAATTTTTTTTTCGTATTTATTTATTTAAAATAGTAGTTAACATATTACAAACAGATACATTGTTATTAATGGGATTAATATTGTAAAATGATTGAGTAAATTTCAACTGCTTTTTAAATGAAATGCTCTTTATGTGTTTGTTTTTTTAAACTAACTTCATCATGAATATAACAACCAAACAAAACCTCCAGTTTGTGCTATGTTCACAGCCACATTCTACTGTATGGCCAATGAGTACTGTGAACTGAAACCGAAATGTAGTACCCACACCCAGCCAACACACTAATATGGGCATCACATGGAATTTTCCTGGGGTTTATGGGTATTGAGAGGCCATGGTAGGACCCAACCCTTACCTGGCTGGAAACAACTCATGATCCATTTTGGCAAACACATGTGGGTCCTCTGTGGAACCCACAAACAAACCCATTTGGGACCAGAAAAACTGCCAACATTCAAAACCCTTTTAGGTCCCACTTGTAAATGTTAGCTGCGATATAATTTAGATGGGCTTACACGCTTGAAGGCTTTTACTTCATACACAGTAGGACAATAATAAATGACAGAACTTGCCGTATTCACACACAAGCATACACACACACACGCTCATACACACACAAAGCTCAATGACACACAGACAATACATATTTTATGAATGCAGAATTCTATGTTTATTAGAAAGATTTTCAACAAGCATTTCATTTCATGTCCATAGATACAGCAGATGTTAAAAATCACTATAAATGCAGTGGGTTCAAGGGGATATGTTGGTAAATCTGTAATTTGAAAGAAAGCACAGCATAGATGAACAGATTTACATGTTATGTAAATCTTTTTTATTAAATATGTATTTCACGAGTGAAACGTAACAGCAGCCATTTTGGACAAAAGTCACAGGAACTCTGCTGGTAAGTACTGAGACCCAGATCAACAGTTTTCTTTTAATTCCAGCGGCACACATATACTGTTGATATGTATTGCCAAAACGACACTGTACATTGACTCTGCATTCTAATATGTTACCTATAAAATACAAATAAATGTACATATCAACTGAAATCTAAATAGGTTTGGGCTTTTATACATACATGATCTTAAAGACAACATAAATTTAGCTGTTATTCTAAATCTTGATGTTCAATATTAATCTGTACTTCAATTCACTTTTTTATTGTCAAACATCTATAAGCGTTAGGTTGTGCCTCTTACTTTAAAATAAGAGCGCATTTTCTTTTCATTAACCATTTCCAATAATGACTCAGTCTTCTAGGTTTGGTGTTAAGTCATTGCCTGCTCAACAACCTCCATATAATTCTGTACATGCACTGGGATGCATCTTGCAGTGTTGTATGTGGTTTTAGATGCCATTTATTCAATATGTTCTATGAAATTCCATTCACCCACTTTCATATTTGCATACATAAACAAGGAAGAGGGAGAGGGAAAGAGGGGAAGATCTATACCCCTTTCCAAAGAAAAATCCATTGTATGATAAGACAATTTCCACAAATAAGTGCATATTTTTTCCCATGTCAAGTTCTCTCCTCTCCTTAATCCACATCTCATCCACCTCTAGCCTCATTCCCCCTTCTTCCCATAAATCCCCCTCTCCCAGGTTTGCCTCCAAAGGGTGGGCTCAGTTCCAGATCTTGAGGAAGGAATCCCAGGATCCTGTGCAGACTCCCAGGCCGTCAGCAGGCACCCCAGTGCAGCTCACTCTGTTGTCATGGCCAGACAGCACCCCTGAAAGAGGGACAAGGAAAAAAGAGAAGAGAGCAAGAAGATAAGGGGTAAGACACATAGCCGATTCCTCTGGTCCTTTATATAGATGCTACATGTTCTCTGTATGGCCCTGCATCAACTGAAACTCCTCATTGATACTGAAAAGGTCTACCTCTAGAGCTCCCGTAGACATCAATGGCTTTATTTCTTACGTTTCATGGGCTACTTACCAACTTTCTCGCCCTTCAGTGTGTCCCAGATGTTGCAGTTGAAATCATCATATCCGGCAAACATGAGACGTCCTGACACGGACAGGGCCAATGACGTGACGCCGGCCTTCATAGTTCCGTCGTTGTACTCGATCACTTCCTGGTCGGCGCGAAGGTCATACATCTTGCAGGTGCAGTCATCAGAGCCCGTGATGACAGCGTGACCATTAGGGAAGAACTAAAGGAATAACAAGAGGAAGGAGAGAGGGACCATTTTGTAAAAACACAATTGGATGAATTGCGCATAATATATGACAATAGTAATTTAGCGTTAGGGGAATGCATCTTATCACCGTACTGGTTGGATTCTGTGGATTCCCCTGTCATTGTGTTAGAAGCGTGAATAATGTGTGTGACCATGTTGCATGTTGGTTGATGCTAATCAGAATAAAAAGCATATAAATATTTCCGTATGTTCTCTGTTTGCGTCCCTGATTAATAAGTGCGCTCTAAATTACTGAGATGGCGTTGATGTCACTGGTGTGTCCAATGAAGCTCTGCTTGCATCCACCATCCCTGACGTCCCACAGCTTGGCCATGGAGTCACAAGCCCCCGAGATGAAGGTATTCATATCCCCAGAAAGGGACAGTGTCATGCAGTCGCCAATGTGGCTTGTGTAGATGATTTTCTGCTTGCCAGTCTCCAAGTCCCACAGACAGCTAAATAAGAGTCAGTGGAGAGAGATGGAGAGGACGAGATGGATAAAGAGGGAGGCAGGACATGAACAACACGTTCAATTCTAATACATATCAAATTGTCACTGATGTAATTTTGATTGTTAATTTTAAGGAGAAAGAAGATGACTGACAGGGTGGTGTCACCAGACGCAGTGATAATCTCAGTGTCACTCAAGAAACGGCAGCAGGATAGGTAGCCTGGGGTACAAAGATAAGAACTCAAATAAAAAAACATAAACTCAAATAAAATCTGAATAAGTGTTATTGTTTGAAATAAATTGAAAACACCCGACACAAAAAGTAGATTTAGATCTATTTCCCTCCTTAGAATTATATTGTACGTGTTGACCCTGTTTACATCCACTCTCCTTTACTGCTCACCCAAAATTGCTGTCCACTATTTACCTGTGTGTGCGTCCAGCTCCCTGAGGGTCTTAACGGCAGGGGTCTTGATGTTGTAGACAGTGCACATGTTGTCCAGTCCACCAGATGCCACTAAGTTCCCGGATGGCGCAAAGCCACAGGTCATCACCCAGGAGGACTTCAAAGGGACTGCATTCACCTGAAACACCACCCAGACACAGAGAACAAATGGATTCAAATGGGTTTGTCTGAACAAATGTGCTTCTTATTGACTGTCCTGCCTTTTACAGAGCATTAGGTAACCTTGCCTTATTGCCAGTGTAGCTGTCCCAAATAAGCAGCTTGCCATCCTGTGATGCGCTAACCAGTTGCCTAAATTAGAAAAAGAGAAAATGAAAGAATCAGTCATGACAAATTCAAAGTCATGACAAAGTCTCTAGGCATTCAGGCAGAGGCATAGGATTTGATTGAATACATTTTTACTGATCCAAAATGGAAAGTATATTAGTGTATAAAGTAAACATTTAGTTTTTGGCTTTTGACAAACAGTTTCAAACTAACTCTGATTGATTCCCTTTGACTTCATTTGATGTGTACCTGAATGGTTAACACAAATGTAAACCCATTCCCATCCTACAGACCCCCTCCCAAAACATATGCGGATAGTCAGGGTGGAATTGTTAGTAGTATTGCAGCCAGGCGTAGCCTAAGAGGGACTCAGTTCAAGTGATTACAACTGATTCATTGATTGACTCCTGGCCTTGATATTATTTGTTCCTCACCTGGCATCAGTAGACCAGTGCATGGCATAGATTTTGGCCAAATGTCCTTTCAATGTCTTTCTGGTCTTTAGCTGGACACGGGGTGCAGCGGCAACACCACTTGCTGCATCTGCCATTTTAGTGTCAGCCACTGCCTTGCGGGCCGCCTAGTGATGGAACGACAGCATTACAACGAAATCAAGGGGTGAGGTACAGCAAATGCCTCAAATAAATGATACCACACGTCATTGCCATCAATGTTACAACAGCTAAAATAAATAGCACATTTAAATCTACATTCATGATTGAGAATCATTCAGAACATTCAAAATGTCCATTGGTTGTCCAATGCCATGCTCTGGTGCAATAGTCTAAAAAAACATGTCAGAAGTTTGATGCATATACATAGATTAATCCTCAGAATCAAATAAGGTAAAACTGAATATGTGCCATTGAGCGTACAGGAAACAGTAGCATCTTAAAAGGAAGTACACACCTCAATCTGTGTTCTCAGGGCATCAGCTTCCTTTTTCAGCTTTTCCATTTCAGCTTTTTCTGCCATGGCGACGGTTGTAAGGGAGGGTTACTTACAACAAAAGAATCTAGCAAAAGAGAAAGAATGGGAGGAACAGAAATTTTCATATAGATTTATTACTCATGAGATAGAAGGATTTTGTTTATGTACCATTGTCTGACAGAAGGAGTACAATGAAAGGTTCAAGTATGTCAAATGTTAGTGACGGTGTCGTTTAAACAAAAGGTTTGTCAATTGTTCTTGTAACGCTGGTGCCGTTAACTAGGCTACTGTGGTGGTGGTGGTTGCATCAGTCGGTCTATAGTGGAAATAGAAATACAGATAGCAGGTCTCTGGCCTGAGCAAAGAAGCAGGTTTAATCCCTGGGTGACCTGGACCACGTACGGTTCCTTATAGAGGCAATAAGCTGAATATCCTGTAAGGATAGAACGGAAGGAAGCTTGTTGAATGGTATTACTTCCTGATTTTCATGCACTAGCCTGGGCTCAAAGAGTGGTCATACACACTAACTCACACAAAGACGCGCAAACCAAGGTTTTCTCACAGCAGAGAGAGACTTTTTTGTTCTTTCAAATTATGTAAAAACGTTGGGATCTGCAAAGTTTAGAGTCTTACATGATCTCTACAACATGCACATAATAGGAAGGTCAAATATAGCAAAATATAGTCTCTTAAATATTTTATATTTATTAATGTAGCCACACTTTCTGGAATAAAGCTGTGGAATCCATGCATACAATCACTGGGATGCTTAATGAAAAGGCTCCCCTGAACTCTCATTAACACACACGGAACTGACACAAAAGGCAGAAAATGCATTGCAAATTCTATTGTTATCAACCAATCCCTCAACTTTGTAAGTGTATTTTTAGATGTGATTAAAAGCAGTGGATGCTAAGACGTCTCCCTGCTTAATACGTTGTAATAGGATACTGACGTCTTTGAGCAATGGACCATTACTGAAATGTACAAACTGTGGAGGGCACAGTCAAAATGAAGGCATCAGAAAATGATGAACCCTAGACCAAAAACCTAATCATGTCAGGGGTAATACCAATTTAGCCTTACAATGAACTATAGATTTGCATCCAGGCCCACGTGCAATGCATAAAATGTGATCTATGGCCAGAAACGGAGGGCAAGCTAGCTGGGTAAGTCCCTGCAGGAGCTCTCGAGGGAAGCTTTAGGATCCAAATCTCCTGTCATCCGATTACTGACTGCTCTTTACCACTGGATCAGAAGAACAGGGGAGGGGGCAGGAGGATAGGGCAGAGGGAAGATGTATCAATAATGTATCAATCAGTTTCAGTTTTACAACTGGTTACAATCAGTTTTTCACAGGGAATGGTTAAATTAAATTACATAGTGACCAAACTAATCCCCGTATTACTTAAAACTTCATATCAGCATCATAATATCTGCATAATCAGCAAAGGTATCTAGTCCTACTAGAACAGTGTGCATTACAAACAGTATCTTTTAAAAAATCTCCCAGTGATTGCGAGTTTGTTCGTATCTTGCAGCTACTTCACTGAATAAACGTTTCTGTGACAACCGTTTCTGTTGTTTCTGTGACGTAATGCTGATGTGATGCTGTAAATGTAAATACAAATTCAAGCAGTGGGTTGCAGAAAAATACATCCTAAACATTAGCACACTTGGTGCATACAGTTTCTGTTCCCACTACATGTTGTTGTCTTAGGGCTCAGATGTCCTGTACTGTCAGGGAAACTGACATCACAATAGCAGCCTGGGATCAACTTGTGGAAAGTTTTCCAAGTTAAATTCTTGTGACTAATCACATTTGTCTTCTTGTTTATGGCAATGATAAAATCCTGGTCTTCTAATAATTGTCAAAATAGTACTATTTCTATATGATCATTTGCATAAAAATTGCTTATTGATTGCAATATTAGTTGTTGTACTGGCATAAACACTAAATTAACCCATCTCTTTCAGCACTGCCACCTGTTAAAACTAAACCAGGGACATGTTGTTTCCATTCCAGGGCGTAAAAATTCTGTAAAAGTATGTGGAGTAACTGTCAAGGCACGCTCTATGAGTAGAGGTTGGTATTGGTGGGTCCACTGACAGACGTGTCACCTTCCCTTTGTCAATGCTTGTATTGATTAATTCTGAATAAATTCTCACAACCTGATTATATATACAAAATAACTTGAAGACTCTTCCACAAATGCAGGCAAAGTAGTTCCATTTTCATGCTAGGACTCCAATCCTGAAAAGGAGAGACACCTGGGCAAGGACAAAAGCGATGGAAATACTCACCTTTCCAAACAAAAAGTAGTCCTTTAATGTTCTCTGCACTACAGCAGGCACTTTCCCAGTCCCTGTGGCACAGTAGTATTCCTGCTAGCTGAGTTTTAGGTTCCACAGTCCCAGGGTCTGTCCAGCTAACCTCCCAGCTATCTTCCCTCTGACGCTCTCAACAACCAACTGCTAGCAGGTTACCTGTGAAAACTCTCTCTTTCTCTCCCCCCTTCCCCCTGTGAAGAACAGATGAGGATTGGAGAGGATGAAGGAGATCAGGGATGAAAGGATAAGCCTAAAGATGGAAATAGAGAGCGGGAAGGAGAAGGAGAGCCAGGATGGTGAGGAAGAGAAGGGAGCAGAGCAAGATACAGGTAAACCGATTGAAGAGAGAAAATCAGGTTATAGGGTCAAAAGACAAACGCAGGTGGAAAGAGGAAATTTGATAGAGAATGAGTAGTGTGTAGATGGAAAGATGAGTATGAGAATATTGGAAAGTTAGAAAGCTGTGATTGCTTCATTAGTGTTCCACCACAATCCTGCTCATTGTTATCAATACACCCGTTTGCATTAGAGCATGAATTTACAATGATGTCACTTTGGTAATAAAAAATGAACATTTTGATGAAAACAAAATTAAAAAAGCTTTTAAAGATCTTTTTGGCATGCTCCCAGGTGAGGACATGTTCTTTACTTTCTGGTACGGAATTAATGCGGGTGCTTCTAGGAGTTTGGTATGTATGTGTGTTCTGGGTGTGGTGAGATACAGTCGGCCTAGCGATTTGCAAGAGAACAGAAGAAAGATAGTCCTGGGTTGAAGTTGAAGGACCTTAATGAGTTTGTCAGAGCTAATGAGCTGAGCTCGCTCAATCAGGACCTAATGGGATATCCGGGGAATGCAAAATCCTGTTAGGGAATTAGAACGGGCAAACATGAACGTGCGTCACAGCTGACACAGAGAGGAGGGATCAAATGAAACCAAGAGACACAGGAGGTTGGCAAAAAATTTGAAAAATTTGCCAGGTGTCTCGGAGTAGATGCTGACACAGAAATGTTGTCTTCTTATTGGTGCACAGTGTTGCAGCTCATTTGCCAGTGGGACCTTAATGGAGATACTGGTCTCTGTGAGCTGGCCAATTTGTGACCATGCGAGGACCTGGCCAATGCACTGGAGGGGTCGGGGTGAAATGTAGGGGTGGATACATTTTGCTATTTTGAAAGCAGTAATCCGAGTACCTTTTTACGTTGTGATATTGTATATTCATGTCCATACGGGCTGATCTGAAAGCTAGACATGTTCTATGCTGAGTTTGATGTGTTTCGTTAGACGAAATGTGGGAGAAGTAAAAATGAACAACTTTCTGCTGAACACACACACTTTGCATGAGGATATACTAATATAACTCGTTACAATAGACCACATGCTAAATTAGAGTGTTGTTACTGAGCCAAGCTACTAACAGTCTACAACCAATGACAACAACACATCGGACAGATCGGACACACATCGGAGAGATCACTTCCATCCGGTCGAGGACCAAACAAAAGCCTCTATCTAGATCTAAGTGCTGATCCATTGAGAGTGTGTGACAACAGGTTTCATCACATCAAAGCCTCTAAAGCAGTTAAAGGGAAAAAACAGTCTTTACATGAGACCATGCAGTGTGACGTATGGCTTGTTGTCAGCAGTCTTTCACTTCCCTTGCTCCACTCATTTTACCGATCTCCGATTGGTCCCTCTTAGACTAATCCACCAATCCCATTCATGCACCATGGACCTGGTGTGAGGTCATTGGCGGTAGTTAATTTATTGCTTCTGATTGCTGGTTTGAGACACACAAAGTAGTAGAATTACCTTGGATTCACACCCTCTACCAGGACACATGCCTGAACCGTAATCCTTTCTGCATCACTGATCTCACTGCCTGACGAGATGCTGCTAGCCTTCCATCTTAGAGGCACAGGTCTACCTATGAGATTTTCAGTGACCTGTTAAGAGGGAGGCCTGCACCCATCCACTCCAGTAAACCGTCTATGTATACTGAATAAGAAATACATGAATACTAATTTAAAAATATTAGTTTGAATGTTTCCAAAATATTCCCTGGAATCAATTTCTAGAAATGAAAAAGTGCATTCATTGTATTAAAGGACTATTTTCACACCAAATAATAGCAAAGGCTTTCTAGACAAGCACACCTCCTGATTTGATCACACTGTGTTATCTTGCCTAGTAGAACTAATTAAAACTCATCTTCTCACTGCCAGCGTTAGTACACGGTTGCTGGATTATGCTCATTAGCCCCAAATGGAGTGGACATTTTGGAGTGACATCACGTAACATTAACTAATCTCTTTGTCTGCATCCTTCTAACTGTTGCCTTTCATCGTCCATACTTCTCAATTTTTTGCAACTCTTTTTGTCTTTACGTGGCTCACTCTCTGTGTCTCTACATCTTATCCCCTAACCCCTCCCCTCTGCCAAACTCTCTCCTTCCTCTCACCTCTGTCTCAACAGTCTTTATCCTCCTCCCTTTCCCTTGGCCAATAATCCGCTAACTGACATTGACAGAGAAGGGCTAGCATAGCATTTCCTGATAGCTGGACAATTGCCCTGCGGGTCATCAAGCTCCCAGGGGCCAACGGCAGGCTTAATGATACAGACAACCTACTTTGACCCCTGAACCCCCATTCTCATCCATGAAGGCTCTTAGTCCACTTAGAAAACACCAAGAAAATGACGATCAGTGACTATAGGGAAGAAGAGACTGCAGCTCTGTATGGAAGTTATGCACGGGCCATTGGTTATTATAAGTTCACACTGATAGTATTCATAGTTAACCTGTAGAAGAGGTCTTTACTTTAACCCATGTTACTACCAAGAATGTTTTGTATTAGTCCAAACAAATAAGTTATTCAGCTATGGTGGTTTTCTCCCTAAACAATGCCATTAACAAGTGGTCACACGTTTCCAAACAGTAGATCCTTAATAACCTTTAACTTTATCTATAGAATACTAAAGGCAAATGCATAAATTAAAAACATTTACAATAGCGGAAAAAAAGACCTTACCAAGTATTTCTAGGAACGTGCAAACATTACTGATTTGTTTACTTTTACTTTAAGTCGGTTGACTCAAACAGGAGGAGGCTCTGCTCTATCTATGTTGACGAATGACCAGAGAGCGCCAAAGTCGTGGGTGCTGGTCATGATGCCTTAAGCTTATCAGGAGTGTTGGACGTCAGGCCAAGCAGGGACCCAGGCCAGGCAGCTAGGCAGGATGGCCCTCTGGTAAGATGACAGTCTGCAGCAGGCTGAGCCTGTAGGTATGTTAAACCACCTACGGCCACGCAAAGTGAAGACATGGACTGGATCAAAGTAACTGTCTGAGCCAGACATGAAATAGTGTCCTATGTTTTGTAGGGTATTTCCAGAGTTAGGTATTCATAAAACTGTTGAAAACAGGAATCAAAATAAATGAATAACAACTTCTTTCCTCCAAATATCAAAGGGAAGAACCGCCACTCTCCCTTGAGCACTTTACAATAGCCTGCCTGGATTAGAAATAAAAAGATTCTGCAACAATCCCAGAACTTCACATAGAAGTGCATTTATACACATTTCAGAGAAAAAGACAAATGGATTAAGAGTCAGGGTTGTGATCAAGAAATAGATCTGCATTTAAGTCCCTGCATTTTTTTACAATTTTACCGTCAACCCTGACATCTAGAGGCTGAGGGTTGAGCAGGTGAAATCCATTATGTCTGTGCCATATACCAATTACACGTTATATTGCATCTTAAAAAAGAGGCTCAATTATATGACATCACGTCTGCTCTAACGCAACTTTGACAATAGATGTGGTTGTCACAATATGGAGTATCCTACCCAATACATATTTCATTTGTAAATTGGTGAGATTGTTACACGTTTTGCAGATGCTGTGTATGCTTTTCTTAAATTTATCTAAATGTTTTTTAGTTTTTGTGTGCATATACATCAAATGTATTATCAGATTTGTTGATTTGAAAAAACTATAGATATTATATATATAGAGACATTTTTTATTTATTTACAATAGACATATTAAGTAATGAATGACCTTATTGTAAAATTAAAACACAAATCAGGTTCAAA